>VWZY01008666.1:472977-514604 GCA_013399075.1 Chloroceryle aenea | reverse complement strand
GCTGCCTCTCCCTGGCACCCCGCTGCCCCCCTCCGTGCTACCGGGCTCCCCAGGCCCTCTGCTCTCACCTCTTGTAGGCCCTGGCTCTTCTTTTCCTCTCTCGACACCACCTCCCCCTCCCCCCCACCCCCGACCCTCACTTCCTTTCCCCCTTTGCCACCCACTCCGTGCGGTGGGCCTCGGTGGGTCCCCTATGCACCCCACTCCCTGTTTAGCTGTTTCACTTCATTCGCCCCCTCCCTGTCCCTTCGCTCCTAACACGCGATCCAGCGGGCAGGGGTTTCCCCACGGCAGGTCACAGACCTCCTTCGGGGGCTCCCCCCTGTTGCCAGTCATGCCCCACTTACATTTTAGTGCTGCAGGGGTCACCCCCCTAGCCCCTTCACACCTGCCCCACGTGCCTCCCGGGAACCCAAGGGACCGGAGCTGTGCCATTTTTATCTCCTACACCCCTAGGCTGGATAGTGGTGGGTGGTGATGGCTCCTCTTGTGTGTGGAGTTTGGGGGAGATTAGGAGGAATTGCTTTGAGCTTCACTAATCCTTGCAATCGTCCTCGTTCCAGTCTCTTCCCTTGTTTCACACTTGCTTTCTGAGAGGAAGCTTTAGAAGTCCCTTTTTGCCCTGCTCCTCCATGTTGCTAGTGTAGGGGAGGCTACTGCTCCTCCTGCTCAGTCTGTAGGACCTGAAGAGGAGAGAGAGACATGAGGACCCTTTAAAAGGAGCATGACCCAAACACAGAGCGAGATTGTCAGCAGCCTTTCTCCGTGTGTGTTTGTGTTTACTGTTTGTTCCCCACGCCCCATGGTGTCTCCTCTCCAGGTTGGGGTGTGTGGTGGGGGGGTCACTATGTCGGATGACGATTCGAGGGCCAGCACCAGCTCCTCCTCATCTTCATCCTCCAACCAACAGACAGAGAAAGAAACAAGCACACCTAAGAAGAAGGAAAGCAAAGTCAGCATGAGTAAAAACTCTAAGCTGCTATCTACCAGTGCCAAGAGGTGAGGCTGCTGTCAGTTTCCTCACCGATTCATTGCATCTTCTCTCCTTCCTCAGTTTATTTTGCTCCATTCCCCCAGTGTTGCCTTGCTGCTCCCATTCTTCATCTTTAGCCTTTATGATGAACCTTTCCACAGGAAGCTGCCACTGTCTCACTTTTTTCAGTGTCTCTGTGCAGTGAGCATCTGCCCAACTTCACTGCTCTCTCATCTCTGTTCCTGATTCTTCATCTGTTCCATTCCAGACATTTTCCTAACTTTTTTTTTCCCCTCTAGGCTGTTATTCTGTCCCTCAGTTATTTTTGTTTTCCTTTTTCCTTATTATCAGTTATAGAGATGGTGTCGCATTGGCATGTAGGGCTTTAATTCCTTCTCTGCTACCGGAAGCATTGTGGTCCCGAGTAAGGCATTGCATTTCAACATCAGTTTCTCTGATGTCTGGGATTGATCTGGAGTGGCTTTTTTCTTTCCAGGAGTGTTTGGGGTATTAATGTTTGTGAAGAGTTTTGAGTTTGTTTGCACTGGGGGAATGCGCTTCACTGCAAGTGGTATAGTATAGTCCCAAATATTTTCCAGCAAATATATTGCTGTGTTTCTGTCTGTTCATCACTTATACTGAATTTTCTTTGTATGGTTGGAAGTTGACTAGAGTAAATAATCCACAGCAGGTCCATTTGTGGACATTCTGCTCTAAAATAATCTTTGCTTACAGCACAGAGTGGGTTGGAGTTTTTTTGAGAATGAAATAATTTTTATTCTGTAATAATGTCTACATGGGGGAGAGATGCCTGTATAGAATAGTAATTCCAGTACAGCTATGCCAGTTCTCTTCACCTGGACAGATTCATGGAGCCACTCAGTTGGGTTATTTTAAAATAGTTCCCTTTTCTTATATATTCTGTGTTTTACCTGAAATCAGCAGCATCCTGCTCCAGGAAGCTAAACTGACAAGTGGACTTTTTCAAGCAAACTTGTAATACTTCAGTAAGAGTAATAAACCATCTTACCGAACAGCTTTGCTAAGCAGCACAGAGAGGTTGTATCTGTAGGTGTCAAAATGACTGGGTTTTTTATGCAAACACCCTGTCACCGCAACTAAATTCTCTGTGGCTTTGTAGAATTTAGGCAGTTTGTTTATTCCAGATCTTCACTCAGCAGGCTTCTGTGGCAAACTGACATAACTAGTGGCAAGTGGTGTTTATGTGTCATGCCCTTAACTATTTTAAAAAGAAGGCTATAAACTGCCTGATATGAAAAGGCCATGGTTCTCATGTGTGACAAGTGGAAGAGAGGTGGAAGATGCTGAGTTTAAAGGAGAAGGGCGACAGACTGAGTGCTGGGTGGGGAAATCTGGAGGAGAAGCCTGAGTGACAGTAATGGGACTGTAGGGAAGGGCATGATAGCTGGTTGGGCGTTTTGTGGCAAAAGCCGTGTGAGCCCAGAATAGTCTGGGCATGGAGGACAGGGTGGTGTCTGAATGTGGTGAAGAGAGGGAGTGTCTGGAGTCCTGAGGGAGTGGATGTGGGGATGGTGTGTGGCTCTTGAGGGTGAAGAGAGGGGAGAATAGAAGGCGGCAGGAATGTGTGTGAGCTTTGGAAATAGGTGTTCATCTTCCTTTAAATGTCCCTGGAAATGGTGCTTCCTTGGGGCTGTTGTTTTTTCTCAGGGTGGTGATGGGAAGCTGAGGAGGGGAGAAGAGTGCAGCCAATTTGACAATGTCTTGTTTCTCTCAGTTCAGCAAGACAATTCCTTTTCAGATTGCAGTTTCCTCCTAGCACTCAGTGCATCACATTTGCAGAGGCTTTCCCTTATTTGCAGGCTGGTTGATACAGTAAAGCAGACAGTTTTTTCCACTGCCCATGTGTGGTTGGCATCTTTCTGAGAGCGTACAATAGTGCACCTGTCCGGGTTCAGCGGCTGGTGCCTGTCTGCTTTTCTGCCCATCTCTGTAACAGGGCACCAGTCCTGAGTAGTGTATTTGGACTGGTGGGAGGCTGCAGTTGAGAGCGCCTCTCTTTTACGTAGTGTTGCAAACTTGCGATGACAGTATGGCTGTAAGGCATCTGTGTTAACTGCTGTCCCACACAGTGACTTACCTTTGTTCCTTCTCACTTTTATTGCCACAGGATTCAGAAGGAATTGGCTGACATCACCTTAGATCCACCTCCCAACTGCAGGTTGGTGTCAATTCCCTACCTGAAGAGGGTGGGGGAAAGTGAGGGCCTGAAGGGTGCCTGTGTGTGCTGCAGCTGTCCTCAGAGGCTCTGGAAGGAGCTGAGGAATGGCTGTTTTAAGTGGCCACAGTACTTTTGTGAGTGCTTGGCTGGCATTAAATAGTTTCCTGGTCGGGGGGCCTCCAGAGATTATATGTGTTTTGATACGAGTTTTCCGTTTTCGTTTGGGTGTCATTTGGTTTTCGTTTGTCTTTTTTTTTTTTTTTTTTACAATTGCATTTCAATCTGTCACACTGTTTTGTGCATATGTTTTCAAAACTGGCCTATAAAGAAGAATGTGAAAACTTTCTCCTTGTTTGTTTTTTTCTGGTTTATAAATCTAATGCCTGACTGCAGTAATCTTATATAAATAAGAGTCCTGCCAAGGAAGCAGAGAATAGTAAAATGCTATGAGCTTTTTAGCTCAGAGAGTTCTGTTGTGAACAGTAATTTACAGGGATAGAGAGGTGCAAGTTCATCACTTGGTGGGTGAGTGTGCAACAGGAGCACACACGTTAGCTGATGAATCAAAAAGCAGGAATGTTCTGTTGCCCTTTACAGAGCAGCTTGGGTTTAAGCATGTCTTAGAAACTTGTACTGTTTAAAACATGTATCAGATTGGTTTGGTTCATTGTGTGGTGGCCTGAGCCTCTGCACGTTTGGAGAGGAGACAACAGTGGTGTATCAGCTTGGGTTGTGCTTGTTCATTTGAGAGGAAAGTGGCTTTTGGTCTGGTCTGTGTTTGCTGTAAGCTGCTAAAGCACAGCTCTCTTCTGATCTTTTTGCTGTGGCTGAGGTCTGAGGCCTTCTGATGTTGGTAATAGCAGAAATCAGAGAAATTTCTGTTTAACTATTTAAGTTGATCTCTTTAGTATGGAGCTGCCACCCACAAATGCACATGAACCTTTTTATGGACGTTTTTTTTGCTGCTGTTAGTCTGCAAGGAGGCACTAGAATAAGAGTTAAGAGTGACAGGTCCAGTGCCACTCTTTCGGTACCAGTCCCAAGGCTCATAATTAATGAAAGGAGGGATGGGATGAGGCATGTGGGTAGAGGTTTAGGCTGACCGTAAGATTTTTGGGCTGTTTGGATGGTAAGCAATGAGCTCTGAAATCTTTAGCTGCAATGATATTGCTTTAGTGACAGTAATGACTGCCTGAATATTAAAGAGCTTCCAGTACTTGGTCTGGATGTGCCTGTGCTGTCTATATCCTGACTATGTCAGGATGAAGTCCATGTGCTTTCTTGTCCTCTTCCCACCATAACCTGATTTTCATGGGAAAGAAATCCAGAAGCATCGCTCAGAAAGGCACTGTGGCTTGCTCCCTAGATAACGAAGTCTGGATGATCAAGCTGCTGGGACTGTGGTCTGAACTTTGTAAATCTCTCTGAAAGCCGGGATAGTATGCGACTATGTCAGATTGCAGGTTTCATCTGAAGTTTTGTGTCAATAGTATTAGAACCCAGATTTGTCCTTGTTTCATTTTGGCAACGTTCACAGGTAAAGATGAGCTAGCAAAATAAAATACGGGTTTGATTTTTCTCGTTTTTTAATGTCATAGACCATGGAGGATAATCCACTTCAAGGTCCGTATAGTAAATTTGTGTTGTTTCAGGCTTTATAAATATTTCTAATGGTAAAAATTCTGTCATAGTACAAGTAGTCGTGATTAATCTTTGCCAATAGTGCAATTACAAGTATTCCAACCTTCAAATGACAGTGAAGGCTGGCAACTCTTGCCAATGATACATGAAACTGGTGTAATTGTTAGTGTCTCTTAATATATTGATGGGTAGGAAAACATGAATGCAGGGGTTTGGGTGTGTGTGACCAAAGGAGTTTTGGTATTGCTCATCTTAGGGTGAAGTTGTCTGAAGTTCACTGGAGATAGTGCTGAGAGTGAAAGAGAGCAGCACTGCTTTTGGCTAACGAGTTTTCAATTGCACAGTCAAAGACTGGGAGCTTGCTTCTGTAGCAGCTGGTTTGTAAAAGGGTAGGCAGGTGCCAGTTGTCACAACAGTGAGATGAGTTTCAGCTGTCACAGTTACGAGGAAAGTTCACTTCTTGTGGAAAAAGAAATAATCTGTGAGTGTGAGGAGGGTAAGCAAGTGAGAGACTCTGGTTGCTATGTGATGTATAAGGTTGCCAAAATCTGCTCTGGGGAAGCCTGNTTTTTTTTTTTTTTAAACCACCCCTTCATATAAACAATATTAGCATGCTGTGAAGGAGGTATTAAATATATAGTTCTGGAACTTAGTTTCAATGTTCTGCCTTCGTGACTTTGTTTATCCTCACCTTTCCTCTGACCCCTCCAGCCCCTCATCTCTCTGCTGCCTTTGTGCTTCTGCAGACTTTTTTCAGGTGTCACTGGATGGGAGGGCAGCCCTCTCCTTTTAGACATCTCATTCTTTCCTGCAAGACTAATCTCATAACTTACATATTCAGGGAGCCATATATGATACCAGGTACTACCTATTCTGCTGTCAGCTTTCAGGGTGCCAAAGTCTCAGAAGTCACATTCGAAAATGTGTGTCCAAAACTGTATCCCATGTTATGCTGGACATGTCATGTTCTTTTTTTTCTACTGGATGTTTGTCCTTACACCCCTCACCACCATCTTTGTATTTTCCTCTGTTCTGTGTTGTGCCTGGTGTTTCATAGCAGTTCATTGTCAGCCGTGCTTTAATTTTGGCCTTGTTGCAAAGTGCTATTCTTCCAGTCTTATCGTAGTAATGGGAGTTCAAAATATTTAACACATCCCAGAGCATATTGGAAAAAATACTTTAGGTTGTAAAGATTTCTGGTAAGAACTATTTTATTTCTCTTCTTATAAAACACCACATATAAGATGCAGTTACAAATAATGAAAACCATTTGATATTTCAAACAAAATAGCTTAAAAACAAATGAGTTTCATTTTTATTTTTGTAGCTTGCAGTGACCGTATTTTCATGCGTGTAACCAACATATCATCTCTTTAAAAAAACAAACCACAAAAAACTTGAATGCCAAGCACATTCAACACTCTGTGATTCAGCAGCTGTGTGGGTTTTACATATATGTGGGTAATACGAGGGGAAGTTTATCCCAGAACTTCCTCTCCCCTCAGTAGTTTCCTTGCTTCTACTTTTCCATAGCTTGCTTGCGTCGCCCAAATTCTTACTTGTGCTCATGTCTGTCTGACTCTTGCTTCATCTCATGTAGTCCCTTTGCCCTTCTCATTCCCAGACTGTGATTTTTGATTTTATGCAGGCTGATACAGTTACTTGTACAAAGGTGCAGGATATGTGCATGGAAACAGAGTCTGTGTTAGGCCTGAATGCAAAAGGTAGATTTTTGGACTTGAAAAGATGTTTTTAATACATGTCACAAGTTTGTGGGCTCCTGATGAAGGCAGTGCTGTCCTCCTAAGCATCCTAGTGTTGTGTGTATATTGTGCTTGGCAACTTCTGAATGGTTCTTACTCCTCTTCATTGTTTTTGGTAGGCTCGTGCTCTAGAGGTCTTTAACTTCTGTTGACCACAAGATCACTTTTCTAATATTAATACTGAGTTATGAAAGTTAATGTGGCTTTCAAGTTCAAAAGGTGGTTGGAGGTTCATAGGAACTGGAGAACAACTGTTTGGATCTAAAGTGTTTTAAGACAGTAGCTGGTCATTTCTTCTCCTGCTTTGCATTATATCAGAAAGTTATTTCTCATGCTTTAGAACTCAAAGAAGGTACCTAGAGACTTTGGCCTTTTGGTCTTCAGTATATATTGGTGACAGAAGAGTATGTCATATCTTTGCTTTGGGTCATGAGAGTCTGCATGTGCAACTGTCTGAAGATGTCAAAATACGGTTCCTTCTTGCTGTGCAGGCAGACCTGATGTTTGTTTGCAGATAACACTTATGAGTATCATGCCAAATCTCCCCTTCTGTCACTGTGGTGAAGTTTCCAAAGCTGTAACAGAAGTTAATTAAAGCTTTTAAGTACTGTTTATTCTCCTTATGTCATTTATTTGACCCCTGTATCTAAGCATCTCCTAATAGTAAATCTGCTATTTCTGTGAGGTTCTGAAATAAATGTTTTCCCCCATTTTAGGAATGGGGAATTACAGCATACAAAACCCAAGTGATTTGTCCAAGGTCACACAGGAAGTCTGTGGCAAAGTGGAGAAATGAATGTGAATCTCCTTTGTTTCAGGCTAAGTTGCAGCTGAGCTGTTCTGCTAGAACTGTGTGCACTGGTTGCATTATGAGCAGGGCTTTGAATTTGTGCTTTATTGGGTGTCTGGTGTTGACTGTATGTAAGCATGGTAATTTAATGTTATTTTTCCCATCTGTGTAGAAAGACCAAAATGGATATTAAGCAGAATTAATGTTTTTTAATCTTTCTTACCCAAACTGAAACAAGTTTGTCTCCACATGGCTCGTTTAAGTCCACATAGGCAAGACCAGCTGTTATTTAAACAAAAATAATCTTCAAACCTTTGTTGAAGGAGGCATTTGCCTGCAAGGCTTACAATTGCTTCAGAGTAAAATGCTATCAGAAATTCATTATTTAAGTAATAATAAAATACAGTTGCATTTCCTGGCTCCTCCAGCCCAGTTTTTGTAGCTTCACAGAATAAGGACCAGATCTCCCCGAGAGTCTTGTGAAAGTTAACTGTCAGCACTTAATGAATATATCTCAGTATAGATGGTGAGAAGTTTTCAAAACTTTGCAATGTGGAATTAAGATTTCTTGGCTAGAGAGACGTCTGCAGAGAATGTGTAGCTCAAAGGCAGTTTTGAACTCAATAGTTTCATATTATAATTAATATATTTCATCTACATACCATGAAAGTCTGGCATTTGTTTTGATTTGCTTTATGATTTTATGGTGCTTGCAATTTTTTGCAAATATATTTTTCTCAATACCTCCCAACTCCAATAATGCTTTCAGTGCTTTTGCTTTTAAATTTAGTGTATTATTAAAGCATAGATTGTCACTGTTAAGCTATATTATTGGTGTTGGGTTTATTATTTTCATGCTTGGAACAGGCCTTCCTGAACATAGCCATATTCTAGCATAAGCTTTCTGGTCATATATTTTCTAATGAAATAGCTTAATTTCACTACGGCTGTTGTGTTTTCGTTTGGTTTGGTTTTTAGTGTGCGCACTCAATAGATTGACACANCCCCCTCCCCCCCCCCCATATTGTTCCTCTGAAATGGGAGTGCTTTCTGTGAGAAGTTTCCAGCTGTAGGATAGGAAGGACCTTCGTAATTAGTGCTGTGTGTAGTTGAAAAATATCTTTTGTCATATAAACTACCAGTGGTTCAGCATTCCCTCCCCGCTTTGTTTGGCACATGGTCCCTGGAGAAATAACTCTTCCTTTTGAAACGGTGTATTAACTCATTTAGAGATCCTCTGCAGCTGTGTATGGTCTAGCCTGCAAACCGTAAAAATAATACCATTTCTACACTCACTGAATTTGAAGTATTTGTAGGTAGTAGCTAGCTCCTGCAGGCAAAATCCTCTGCCTGACATACTCAGACAATAGCCGCACAGGAGCAGCTTCTTTACTGTGGATTCATTAGTTAATATTACAGGATTTCACCTTTCTGAAGATACTCCTGGCTTTATTTATTGGTTTCCTTTAAAAATCAGAAATCTTTTGATGGCCAGGCTGCTTGGACGTCGTGGTTGGAGCTGGCTGATGCTGTGGTAGATTTTGTTTGGCACATCCTGGCTCAGTAATTCCCAAATGAGCTGCATTCTGTGCTCTTGCATGCCAAACATCGGAACGATGAATCTTGAGAGCGGCTGTGAAATTGTAGCATGGCTAAGAACAAAGAGGGTCGAAATCCCGTCTGTGCACACTCTCTTGTATACCACTTAATTTTATTATTTCACTTTCATCTTTGCTGCCCTTGGAGGGCACTGTGCAACTGTGTTTATGATCTTGGGTATATGTTTTATATGACAAATTCTAATGTTTCCTCTTAGTTATGCAGTCTTTAATTTGTTTCATTTCTGTTGTGTTCCACCTCTGCTTGTCTAGATTTTGATACTGGATATGAGTATAGCAGCAGGTTATATGTCTGGTTTTGTTTTAAGAAATATTTGTGATTTGTGTATGGTACTTTATAGACATAAATTGAAAACACTGTGTGTGGCATCTTTATGCTTTAAGGGCTTGAATGTATCTTGTCTTTTTATATGAAGGCAAAATTATCCACCAAGAACTGGTTGGTCTGAAGGATTGAGAAAGTGATAGGGGATAGTTTTGCATTTGAGGATTTCAACAAGGACAGGTTGCCAGTGACTGAAAGCTTTGTGGTTTCTGAAGAATGGGTTGGTCTTGAGAGAAGATAAGAAGCTGTCTGACAAGACATTAACTTTGGCCCGTGACGAAGGAGTTTGTACTGGGAACGGAGACAGAGCTCACCTGCACTGGTACAAATTGTGTCAGTGGATTAAGTTTATCAGTGCATGGGTGCCTAGTGAAACTTCTGCAGCCTCTTCCTGCGCTCTTCTCTAATTGTACATGACAGACCAGCCTTCCACGCAGCACCTCTCTAAAAGTATTTAATGTTTTAAACAAGAAGATACCAGTTTATGGGAATGCATTAAGACATTATTGCACATATGTACAGACTTGCACACCACATACAAAGTTAAGGGCTATGCTTTCTACACCAAAGAAAGTGCTTTAAACGAAGTTAATGATGTAATTTAGTCATTATAGTAGAATCTTGCCAATCTGTACATTTATTTGAATGAAATAAGTTTATACTTATTTTTCCCTCAGAGGCTTAACAGTGGAGGTCTAAATACTGACTTCGTTATTTTACAACAAGAACTAGAGAACATGTATTGTCAAGTACTAAAAATAAGCTACAACTGTCAAAATAAACATTGTACGCCCTGGAATTCAGAGGGATTTTCTTGTTTCTCTTGCCAATTTGCAAATTTCAGCTATGTGCAGTTAGTTTTGCAAGGCATTTGTGGAAAGTGTAATGGTTACTACAGTGAATTTAATCCATATTTTCTGTGCACAAGGGGCTAATTGACATTACTAGGTTAATATAGCATAGATCTGTATGCTTAACAGCAACATCAGAAATGCAGTGTTCTTTTGTTTTTAACCTGCACTCCCTGGGTTGGGAAGTGGAAGAGGAAAGGAGGGTGAGGCATGCAGACCGAAGCTCAGGGCAGATGTGGTCTTTGATTCCTCACACTCTCCAATCTCTTCCATGATTTCACAGTTGAAAATATAGATCAGGTAAGATAAAGAGTTGTTTTGAGAACTGGGTCTAGGCCAAGTTGTGGCAGTTCATTTGTTTTGTGCAATCCAAAGTAACTGGATTAAAGAAGCTGTATAATTAATGATGTAAAGTCCTGTTAAATTTCTTTTCTTCTGTATTTCTGTGAATCAGTGCAGAATTCAGGGATGGATTCCTCCAGGGGCTCCAACATTTACAGTCAAAAGTGAGTGTAAACAAAGTCAGTGCATTAGTTAGATGTATTTTGCACCTTCTTTGTATCAGTGTAAATGATTATTTAGAAGATTAGAGAATTGCATTTCTCATTTTTCCCCCTGGAGCTGCTGGACTTGCTGGAGACAGAGAATCTTGCACTGGTCCTGAGAATTGTAAAGGCAGTATAAATGCTGTGGGCTAGAGGGGAGGTGCTTCCTGGGACAGGTGCACTGCTAATTTTTAATGCTATTTCTGCTATGGGCATCAGAGCAATAGATTTTTGCCATTAAAGCTAATTCCAGTGTCAGTTAAGGAAAAAACAGGAGCGGCGTCTTGGGATTGATTGGTCTTTCTTTCTTGCATTTGATGCCTAGGATCCTGCGGTGAGTTGCACACAGGAATGAAAAGGGCTACAAACATTAAAAATTAATTCTGAAGTCAAAGGTGTCTTCTTGTGATAGCTTAGTTGATGAAAAGAAGAAAAATACTTCCAGTGTGGACTCAAAAGCTTCAGGGCAGTAGCTATTGTTAGACAAGGAAACCTGTCAGGGTAACTGCCTCAAAGGTTTTACGTGCAGCTTGAATATCTTTGCTGAAATTTTTTAAGGTGCTAGTTTGGGTGATGACTGTTACAGAACTGTCTAATGTTTGAAATTTTCAAGTGGACAACTTCTAGAAATTTTCAGTGTGTTACTTTACATTCTGAACAAGTGTAGATTGCTCTAAGAATGGGGCATGTAAGTGGTGGAGAAAGTGCAATATGTTTAATTAAAGCAGTGTTAATTGTTGCAGATGGTTTTCAAAGATTGTTAAAATGCATACTATTGTAGTAACATAGTTTTAAAGCAATTATATCAGTACTGTAGTATGCCACAAAAGGTCATTTCATCAGAAGTTTCTGATAATCAAACTGATTGTTGTAATACTGTATTTGCACATTATTTCCTGTATGTTGTGGTAACCTTTTTAAAGGAGGTAAATTAGATGATGCATGCAGGCATTTATAGCTAGTGTCCTCCTTGACTTCCTTGTAAGTGGTCTATCAATAGGAATTGTCTAGTTTTGGTGGGGTAATTCTCAATTTGAGACTCTCATCATATTTGGTAGTGCTCTGGTTTCTAATAAGAGTATTTATGCTTACTTACACTTGGAAGTCTGTGGAAGAGAGGAAAAAGACTGAAAACTTTAAATAGCCAAATAAAATCTCAAAATATCATTAATCTGACTAGAGTTCTCCGTAACATTAAAGCTATTGTGATGCTTTCCTTCCTACATCAAACAGAACTTCAACAGCACTCTTGTGATCTAGGAAATAGGGCCAGGAGAAGTACAGTAGTGACAAGAGTGACCTAGGAGATCCAGGTTTGAATGTAACTTTTGTCAGGCCTTCAGCTGCCCTTCTGCTCATCTTTTAGCTGCATCCCAGGATTGAAACTCTTGTGAAATGTTAATACTTCCTTTAGAAGAGCATTTTTCCATCCCCTCACTCCCATTTTGAGATTAATCAGATTGCAGGTATTGGTAAGGCTGAGAGGATGAATGAGTTCCTGGTGAGGAACAGAAAATGACATCAGACCACTTGAGGCAGAAGTGTGTTACATTCCTACAGTCAGCAAAATTGTGCAAGGCATTAACAGCGGCTGTGAGGGACAGCAGAGAGAGATGGCCCATCAGGGTGGCTGGCACAATTTTGCACAGGTTGCTGAATGAGCCACATGCAGGTCTTGAACCATGGTTTGTCCTCCTCGAAGTACATGAGAGAGATGTGAGGAGTAGGAGAAGAAAACTGGGGAAGTTAATAACAAGGAAGGAGTAGAAGGAGAGAAAGGCAGAGGGAGAAATTGAGGGAGGGAGCAGAAGGGGGAGAGAGAAACAAGTAAGCAAGCAAATAGGGCTATTTGTATAACCCTATATATATACATATAAAGGGAAGGCTCAAAAATCACTTGAAACTCAATCCCACTCAAGTAGAATAGTATTAAAGATAGGAAGTTAAAAATTTAATTTGTTGAAGGCTCTGTAAACCCACCTCTCCTGAGGGAGATGCTACACACCTTGCTCATGTAGCAGCTGCTAGAGAAGCATGGTAAGATCTGTGATTCAGTAAATTCCATAATACTAGAAATGGAGATGTTCATTGAAACTGTTAAGAGGTCATTATAGAACAGATCAACTCTTTCTACCCAGTGGGCAGTAGAGTTCAGGAAGCTGTTCCTGGAGGAGGCTGTGGAGGCAGAGAATATCAGCACACTCAAAGATGGGTTGAACAAATTCATAGGCAACAGGTCCATAAACAAACACAAAGAGAGGAGTCCCAGATGTCCCCTACAGCCTTTGTCTGTAGATGCTGCAGGAGTGCAAGGGGAGTGGACTGCAGATAGTGGCCACAGTCACCTATTCGGAGGAGTATCTGCGGTTACCACTGCCAGGAATAGGGTGCTGAATTAGATGACCTCAGATAGTCTCTTTACATTCTACGTAGAGTACCCGCAAAATTATCTCCTTCCTCCGTCCCATTGTCCCTCATTTCAATCCACTCACTTCAGTCTATTTCCTGTTTCCTTGTTCCACTTGACCACTTTCAGCCATGTAAAATGTACAGCTTCTGCTCTTTATGGAACTGTTCTTGCCTCACTTTTCTTTAATGCTTTGCTGTTTAAAGCAAGCCCTCATTTCCTGTCACTCAGCCACTTCTTGCTTTTGTGAAGGGTTAACCTTCATGCATTTGTCTTGCTGAATTTAGACTGGAAAATTTTCAGGGCAAGGGACTTCTTTCATTTTTGTCCATGTTTGCAAAGTGATATGTAAATTTCTAGCTATGTTTAAATGTTCTTTAATAATAAAGTAGGTTTAGTCCTTGGGCTTGCACAAGGCTCCCTCTTCCCCCTTCCCAAAAAAATGAACTTCTGCTTATGTTGCGACATTGCATTTTTTTGTCCTTATCTGATTGAGGTAAATAAGTGAGTTGTTTTATTCAGCAGCTATTGTATTATCTTGAATATGTGATTTGGTTATTTTCCGGTTTTATGCACATCAAGGTTATCACAGCTGTTACTTCGTGATACTACTACATTGTAATAGGATAATGTGCTTTGAGATATATTGGTGTTGTTTTTTTTTTCCTTCCTGCATGGTGGCAGAGAAATAATGAAGGTGTCTAACAGCTATTTGCTGTCTTTGTGCTCCTACTTCACCTTCCACCTCAATAACTAGGAGGACTGTAACTATTTGTTAGGGAAGTATTGGTTAAACTGTATGTGCTGAGACATTCCAATTTAAAGCACTTACTATTTGGTGTGCATATTCCTAATGACTATAAATATTATGTTACATTTGAGGTTTTGTAATGTATCAGGTATATGTTATGCATTGGTTTTTCCATGTAAAATGCTGGTTTTCTAACCCATAGAGAAGGTGCAAGCTGTACTTTCTACATTGCTTTGCATGGATTTTTTTCTTCACTTTTCAGAGTAGAGCCTTATTTATGAGGAAATGTTAAGTTCAGACAAATAATTTATCACTGAGATTGTTTGGGTGCGTGGTGCGTGTTTCACTGCAGTGGTAAGTAGCACAGAACTAGACAGTTAGAACATATTTAATAATTAGTACTGGATTTTTTCAGGAAAGACTGAGAAATAAGGATTGGATAGTGGAACCTTTGTATGCTAACACTTTGCAGCAGGGATGTGATGAACTGGTGGGATCCAGGCATAAGCTGTAGCAGCAGAGTGCAGGGCTGGGGGCAAGTGGGGATGTGCTGTGACCTCTCTCATGGATGGCTGAACAGCTGGATGGGATTTGATAGTGGTTCACAGCTTGACTTAAAGAGGGATAAGGAAGGAATGCTGATTTGGGTCTGGATCTGGAAAAGAGACTTGTGTGTTACCTAGTGAAGTCTGTTCTATTTGCAGAGGTCTTCATTGATTCATAACAAAAGGGGAAGTTTGGTGGCTGAAGTATTATGACTCCCTAGGAAAGAGTGAAAATGAAGTGAGGTTAGATGTGACCCTTAAAAGCTGTGGTGGGTGGGTGTCAGATCCCTTTCCAGCAGTAAACCTGCCAGTCTCTTGCAGAGATTCTCAGCTCTTTGTACTTATTCCTGGGCTTTCTTCAGTACAATCCAATGTGTCCCAAGTCACTGGAGTGGTCCGAGTACTGCAGAAGAGTGTTAGTGTGCCTGTTCTGGCCTATGGAGCAGGGCCTCTTTCTGCAAACCAGCACAGGCTTGTAAGGAAAAGTGTCAGCTGACTCTATCCTGCAAAGCCAAGCACGTTCTGGCCCCTTCTCTCTCCTGATGGCTGCATTGATCATTCAGCAGTAAGCTGTTACATCTGTCAAAGTCTGCAGCCCATGCTTACAGGGAACTGAAGATGCAAGGATGTCCCATTGACAGAAAGAAAATGCTCATGAGGAATTAAAAAATAAACAGACAAACCCATTCTTCTTTTATTAATTTACTTGCAAATTAAGTAGCAGCATTCAACTAAGCTATTGAATGTTGATTTTTTTATTACAGTTATTTATTTATTTACTTACTAAAATTGAGTAAGTATTTGGGTCAAAAATCAGAGGACCTTGATGAAAGCGAAAGAGGAAAGGTGTTTTTTAAAGTACTTAAACAGGCAATTTGGATAATCCTGAGTGCAAGGTAATATAAGAATTGACATATGTCATCTTTCATGGCATAGTGCTCTGGTCATTGGGAAAGTGTATTTTATTATCTTGAAAGGTTTCTGTTCAAGAGGTTGCATCTAAACTTCACTTTGGGTTATGAGGACATTTGACACGTGCAGTAGGTAAGCCTGTGTGAGTGTTTACACAGCAGACAGCTGTATGCCAGGCAAATGAAAGGTTCTTTGGTCAGTATTTTTACTAATCTTTCTCTCATGTACACATTGCATGACACATCTGGAAAGTGATCTAGTTGCTGTTTTAGCAAACAGTTTCTTTTTGGAGTGAGAGTCTTGTTTTCTGGATATTAAAATAGTAGTGGAACTGTGATGTTTATGTAGACTGGCTTTCCTGAAAGATAATGTGTCATATTCTGATGACACACTAGGTCAAGTGATAAGTTTCACTGCTGGAGTTACTGAATGAACTGTGTCCACAAATAAATGTTTTGTATGTCTCTGTTCATATAGCTAGAGTTTAAGGTCACTAGAAGAGTTGTGGATTTTAATGTACAACATGCATGATGGAACAGCAATGTGCTCTTGTGGCCAGGAAAGCCAACAGTATCCTAGGCTGCATAAAGAAGAGTGTGGCCAGCAGGTCAGGGGAGGTTCTTCTCCCCCTCTACTCTGCACCAGTGAGACCACATCTGGAGTATTGTGCCCAGTTCCGGTCTCCCTAGTTCAAAACGGACAGGGAAATACTAGAGAGGGTCCAACAGAGAGCTATAAAGATGATTAAGCAACTGGAACATCTTTCTTACGAGGAAAGGTGGAGAGACTTGGGGCTGTTTAGTTTGAAGAAGACTGTGAGGGTATCTTAGTAATGTTTACAAATACCTGAAGGGTGGGTGTCAAGTGGAAGGGTCCAGTCTCTTTTCAGTAGTGCCCTGCGATAGGATGAGAGATAATGGTTACAGGCTGGAACACAGGAAGTTCCACCTCAACATGAGGAAAAACTTCTTCACTGTAAGGGTCACGGAGCACTGGAACAGGCTGTCCAGAGAGACTGTGGAGTCTTCTTCTCTAGAGACTTTCAAGACCTGCCTGGATCTGTTCCTGTGTGGCCTGCCCTGGGTGATCCTGCTCTGGCAGTGGTGTTCGACTCCATGATCTCCAGAGGTCCCTTCCAACCGCTACCATTCTATGGTTCTATGATTTATCCATTCTTTCTTAAAGAGTGTGAGATTCATTACTGAACTATGGGAGCACCTTACTGATTTATGTATAGCCAGGGATTTGCTTTTTCTTAGCTGGTTATGCACAAAGAGGGTAAGCATTTCTTCTTTTTTTTTTAATTAATTATGCCGAGGCAACTGAATGGAAGAGACCCTATTGCTTTTGACTTCTAAGGGAAAGATCTCTCTTTGTTCAGTGTGCTGGGTTTTATACAGGGTTATTCTCTGGTACGTATTATATAATATGATTATGAAGTTACCCTCTCTTCCAAAGAGATGTGATCTCTCTTCAGTAGGGAGAAACTCGGGCTTTTGACCTTTCTGTCTCTTTGGACCCATTAGTTGTTGGACATAGTGGTGCTTCTGAAATTGCTTAATTGTTCCAAAGAGATCATTTCTGCTTTGTCTGTTATTGCCATTGGATGCTGTCTCTCTACACACTGGCAAAAACCCATGGTATATTACATTTTTATTGTTATGTAAAGCAGCTGTAAAACAGTGTGGTTGTGTAAGTGTATTTGAAATCTTTGCTATTGGCTACTTCATTTTTTCCCTTTATGTCTCTAATTTTTACATTTATAGTTCTGCCACCACAGGGAGCTAATGAAAAGCAAACATATAGACTGTTTGTTTAAAAATAATAATAATGGTAATAATGCCACGCGCAGATTCATGTTGCTTCCTTATTCATATTTATTTTCCTGTTTCACAGTGTAGGAAAAGCTAGGGCATGCTGTGTAGGAGTGCTTTTTTGGCAAGAGGATTGGGTTTTTGTCTTCGTGCATTGGTTTGACTGATACAGTCCTCTGACTTTAGGAAACTCCAACAATTGTAGAGCAAGTGAGCATATAGCAAAGAAAAGACAAAGATAAATGTGTGTGCAGTAAGACATTGATCTGCATATGGGGAGGTCCATTGAACTGTCTTGGTTAATACGTGCATGCCTGTAGGGCATTGGTCCGATGTGCATCCTTAGCACACTCACAGGATCAGGAATGGTGATTTATTTTGTGTTCAAATTTCTCTTTACAAGTAGAACTGAAGAAAACAAGGGCTTCAATTATCCTATATTTTTGATTTTTTCCACACCTCTTTTGGTAGTAGAACTGCATGTCTCTGGAGTAGAATTATGAAAACACACATATTTTTTTTTTTAAGGGTCTGACTTTCATCACTAGCTGTTTACAGTAAGAGTACTTGTTGGTATGATGAGTCTCTTGATCATTCTTTGCCCTAATGGGCAAAGTGTGTAAAAGCAGCACAACAGCCACTGGGCAGCTTCTCTCCCAACTTTTCATCCACGTTGCTCACAGCTGCTAAGACATTTTTAATAGATAGACTTATTCTTAGTTTAAGCTATTTTTTTACTTTAATTGGAGCTTGCATAGCTTAGATCCTGCTTTCTACTCTATTCAGAAAGGTACCTGAACTCAGTCACCACTGAGCCAGAGCTGCCTGCCTCTGCTGGAGGGGGCATACGTACTTGTTGGGGGTCTGCTCTACTTGGATTAAAGGAACAGAAACAAACTATAAAGATTAAAAGAGGCTCAGACGGGAATGTGTACCTGGATTTTGCCAGCAGTTACAGGTAAATCACTTAGAGTAAGGAAGGCTCTAAATAGTGCTTCTTAATATGTGGTTTGCAGTAGGTGAATTCTTCAAGAAGAATGAGAATATAATACAGCTGCCAGACTTCAACTTTGAAATAAATAGAGTTTAGCTTGTTTTTTATTTTACCCACCATTTCATTTTGCAAATTATGAGGTAATTAATAATATTCAAATATAAAAACCACTAGGTATTATCTCTACAACAGTTCTAAGGGAACAATATTGCATCAGATACAATTTTTGTTACTGGTGTGTTTAAAGCATGTGTGTGCAAACACTCCTTTTGTACTCACCAGAGTCCAGCTGTATTTCTGAGAAAGTAAAGGGTTATTTTTATTTTACTTTTCCCATCCCAAATGCACAAAAATAGCTGTATGTAAGACCAACTTTCCTGTTCTTCAGCATTTAACTTGACTTGAAGAAGCTGACAGAATGTACGTTTTCCTAAGCTCTGAACATTGCATCACCCAGGAGAAACACACATGGGAATGTCTCTTAAGTGTGGGCAAAACAGATTCCAGTGACAACGCTGACTTGCCACAATTAATCCCTGTGGTGTAAAGGGTAAGACCAAACTTCTTTTTATGACTGAGGACAAGAGGAGTTAGCTAGGATCAGTGCTGCAGTATTGTATATTCTTGTCATGATTTTGTAGCAAAAATGATAATATAATTCTAGATCTCCCATTATGGAAGTGGATCTAAGTGTGTTTGCTCTGAACAAATATGTAAGCAAAGGGGCTGAAGTGGGCAGGTTCTCTGTTATCAGTCCTGGATGGTCTTTCTGCCCTTCTGCGGTGTTATTATGGTAGCAGTAGCAGTTCATTTTACCTGCCACTGAGCTGAGTTAGCAGAGAGCTATGGAGGTGTACAGATTTTGTATGTGTATGCACATTTGCGTGTTTATAGACATGCATATGTATACTCAGATTTTCTATATGAAGTAGTGTACATGTGATCAAAACTAGATATAACCGTGCCTTTGTCACCCAAGTTTGTTAAAAGATGTATGACATTATAGAAACCTCAATCTGAATGTCATCACACTCCATTTGTATTTGTCATCACACTTCATTTTGTATTTCATCCACCTGGGTTTCCTTTTTGCATCCAATCCTCCTGTCAGCAAGTAGGAACTAATTGTGCTCCTGTGGCTTTGGCTAATCATAGCAGGCTGGTGGCTTTCCCCCAGTCTTTGAAGAGTTCTGAAAAAATGAACTTCAGAACAAACTTCTTAACTGTTTAAGTACACTTCAGTTCATAAACTGTTTCACTGTTGAAAATGTACCTTGGAAGAGCAAAAAAAAAATCAGACCCAAATGACATGTATTGTCAACAAGAGTTTCTCTGCTCCAGAAATTTGTTTTCAAGCCTTCAAAGCTGGTGACATTTAGCTGATGCCTTTTCACGTGTAACTAATGTATATTAATGATGCTGGTCTAAAGATCAAGGATCCCATGATACTGCAAAATGAAGCATTGCGATATAAGCATATTTTTACTCAAATACAGTGTTGTTTCCATTAAACATGAGAACAACCAGGTTATTCAAAATGAAAAGGCTGTAGTCTTCATTTAAGAGGCATAGCGTGAAAGGACAGTGATCCAGGACTTCTCAGATTAATTGGTTCCATATTTGTCCTTATGAATTACTATCTTGTGATTTTCAGTGCTTAGCTTGGAAGAGAGGTTGAGTCAAAGTCACGTAAATATCTTTCAAGCAGGCTTTATGTGTACTTGACAGAAACTGCCAGAATTCTGAAGTCAAGTTTTTCCTACATTCTGTGGTTTCATTTGAGTAATGTGATGCTAGTCTGGATGCAGCGAACTGCAGCAGTGTCTCAGTCACTGGAAAGCGAAGGAAGTTGGAATTGGGCACCGTAAGCCACAGTGCAGACTGGTATTGGATCTGAGGGTGGATAACCTCTGTATTTAGGGATCATTCCTATAGCTAAGGTAATACAGAAGCTCTCTAGTTTCCCTGAATTGTCCTCTTCTGTCCTGCAATAACTAAATCAAGCAACGTTTCCACGAAATTGTAACACCAGTGTCATCAGTCCATAATCCAGTGAAGTCCCTCTGAAATTTACTTGCATTACTTTTATAAATTTCTTTTCTCCGTGTAGAAATCACTATTTTATGAAATATTTCTATATTATGGAATATTTTGCTTTAAGTTATGTTTGTGTTTGGTGCATCTTCCACCTCGATAATGATAGTTCTATACAAATATAGAGGTATACCCTTCTTGCAAGTGCCCAGAAATACCATTGCAAAACTGTGGCATCAATTTCTTTTAAGCCATTTATCTGTGACCCTGGAGATGGCACCTGAGAACTTTCTTATGCTCACAAAGTAAGTTGGAACTGTTGTTGTAACTGCTTCTACAAAGAGGTTTAAAATAGCATGTTGACTATATGTAATATCAGAGATTCAGGTGGCAATACACGATAGGTTCTCATTTGCTTTTTTGTTGCCCCTCTCCCTTACTAGCATCTTCAGCCATACATGCTGTATTTCATTTGGTTAGAATTTGTGGCTTGTGTTTTGTCTTTTTTTTGCTTCTTCAGTCATAGGCACATCAGCATCAAATAGCAGGCAATTTTTAAACTCTTGTAGTATTTGTTTTCTCATGTTTCCTCATAAGCTTCTTGCTCAGAGTTTGTAAGTTTGAGTTTCTTTACTTGTTCATCTTTGATTCTCATAGGCAAGTTTATTCTGTCTGGAAGAACACAGGATTAAATACTTCAGTGATTTATTTACCTGTTAGCTTCATGCTGCACTGAATACTAGTGTGAAGGAAAATAAATTGGAAACATCTGTTTTCTTTCCCTCATAGCAGAAGAACAAAGAGATATGTTCTATTGAAATAAAAAGTGGCAAATACAGATAATAAAAGGAAGATATTGTATGTGTTTTTCACACATATAATTAGTCTATGGAACTTACTGTCACAGGAAATTATTGAGGCCAAGAACATAACAATTTGACATAGCCACACACTGTCCAATTCTATCATGAATGTTCAAAGTCAGTCATTAATTCTGGTGATTTTGGAGCAATATTAAACCCACAATCCTAGGCTAAAGCCAGTCTATCTTGAGATGTTTTATCAGAAAAGCATGCATTTTGTGTCCCTTTGAATTAAACCTGCCTATAGACTAAAATCTGCATGAATTCTGAGCATTACGTGGAAAACTTTTTGTCTGATCCCAACTCGTACATATGCAAGCATTTTTCTCCCTTTTTCTGCATACACACCTGTCTTCTGTCTCTTTAGGACTGGATATCCCCCCTACATATTTTCTTTGTCCCTTTCCAAGCCCCTTTTCCACATCCCATTCCATATCAGCTTATCCCATGAATGACAATTGTGCGTCGTGTCTGATCAGGTTGCACGGGAATACCTGTGGAAGTGACCTACAAAGTGAGCAATGGAATCCAAAGGCTTATGAATGATTAATACTTAACACAGAGCAAGAGCCACAGTGTTGATTAAACTTGAGTATGCTGTGATGAGTGAAATCACTATATTTCTGTAAAGGAAGTGATGATGGTTGCAGGCTCTTTACCATGTCTTGGTTTTTTAATAAGTGACACTTCAAGTTATTGAATTAATTCCACAGAGTGGAAAAATATCAGGAGTGAAGTAATAAAAATGTTAAAATGTTTGACTATTGTAGCTGGCATTTATGCCTGCAAATCTCAGCTGGGCTTTAAACCACATAGTTCCTACATGCTGAGGCCAGGTAGGAGAAATATCTTCTTGATATGCTAACGCTTTTCTTTTAAAAGCAAATAAAACAACAACAAAATCAAACAAAACCCCACATCTGTCATATCAGAAAGAAAAGAACAAAGTAGTTGAGCAAAGGCATTAGAAACAATAACTGAGCTTTAGCCAAAATATTTCTGGTCTTCAGATTCTCTTATTGGGAGTTTAGGAAATGCAACTTGAATAAATCATGTGGCCTTGAAGTAAAGAACCTTAAAATGTCTCCTGTAGAGGAGTTTAGCTCTCTGCAGAGCTGTGTACTTACCTTTGTAAAGTTCTGCTCTTCTGTAATTATCTAAAAACTGCAGTCACATTAATGACAGAAGCAAAGCTTGTGGCTTGTTTCCAAGGTGTTCATTAACAGCACTGATTGATAACAAGCTCTTAGAGTTCATTCCTCCATAAAGAATACAATATTCCATGTTTTTCCAGGATGCAGAAACAACAGTGATGCTTTCAGAAGCGTTCTTTGCTGACAGTAGGTGTGAAAATGAGGAACATCATAATTACTGACAGGGCTAAGTATGATGAAGCAAACCTCCAGTCAAAGTGCCTTGCAGCAATATGGCTTTTCAGTCACTGCTGGGTGTTTTCAGGTTCCCGGAAGAGAATTCTCTGTCCTGTATTGCATATGAATTTGTTCTGATGAATTTGATGTAAGTTTTGTCATTGACTTTAGCTAGACCAGACTGATACAGAAGTACTGGCTTCTAGAAAGACACTTGATGAACATATTTGGTAACAGGGCAGATGTTTAACAATCTGTGGTCTGCTGCAAACTTCTTGCTTTGAAAGTAGGGAAGGAACTTACACTTTACTGGCCTGGTGCTCATTAAGGGTATACCTGTAATGATAAATCTTCCCATTTTGAAAAAGCAAGGGCAGCGGGGTTTTTTTGGGATGTCAGTGAAAAAAGGGTTTGTCCATCAACTTTTGTCTAATGCTCTTGGCTATATCTCAAAAAGAATATTGGAGAAGTAGGTGGATTTTGGAGAGGAGTGATGAAAATTATTTATAAAGAAACTGGAGGAGTCTCTCCTCTCAGTCTCACAGAGATTGTTTCTTAAAGAAAATAGACTGAATATTTATTTTCTTTATTTTATTCTTTAGAGAAAATAGATGGGAAGCTTATTTTCATCTGACTTCTAATACAAGAACAAACACATATGGAATAAGACTGAGATATTAATTTTTACAGAATGAAATTAGATGCAGGGATTCCATGATGTATTACATTGCTGAAGCCAGGAATTTAGCAAGTTTCAGAAAGACTCAGACTTCTATGGAGGGCAAAACAAGACAGAATTACTGCAGCTTATTCATCATACTGATTTTGGGAGGGAAACAGATGCCTGGTTTTGATGCTCAACCAGTTACCACTGAGGATGTTACTAATGTAGGGCAAAGCAGAAGACCTGTCAGGAGTCTTCTGAAGCACATCCCTGCCCAGTTTGACACTGGAAATGAGTGAGCATTGGAATAGGTGGACGTAAGATCAGATCCAGCCTGGTGATTTCCTATATTTCTTTTGATTATTTAGTAACATAGAAACATAGAAATATCTGGGTTGGAAGGGACCTCTAGAGGTCATTTAGTCCAACCCCCCTGCTGAGAGCAGGGACATCCTCAACTAGAGCAGGTTGCTCAGAGTTTCGTCAAGCCCCACCTTGAACATCTCCAGGGATGGGGCCTCAACCACCTCCCTGGGCAACCTGTTCCAGTGCTCCACTGCTCTTGTGGTAAAGAACTTCCTCCTTATTTCTAATCTAAATCCATTCATCTCTAATTTAAAACCATTACCCCTTGTCCTTTCATTCCAGGCCTTTGTAAACAGCCCCTCTCCAGTCTTTGTAAGCTCCCTTCAGGTACTGGAAGGTGGCTAGTAGGTCTCCCTGGAGCCTTCTCTTCTCCAGGCTGAACAATCCCAGCTCCCTCAGCCTGTCCTCATAGGAGAGGTGCTCCAGCCTCCTGCTCATCTTCATGGCCCTCTTCTGGACCTGCTCCATCAGATCCATGTCCTCCCTGGGCTGAGGGCTCCAGAGCTGGATGCACTGTTCCAGGATGTGATTGGCCTTCTGGGCTGCAAGCACACACTGGCTGCTCCTGTCCAGCTTCTCATCTCCCAGCACCCCCAAGTCCTTTTCTGCTGGGCCGTTCTCTATCACCTCCTCCCCCAGCCTGGAATGATAGTGGGGATTGTTCTGGCCCAGGGGCAGGACCCTGCACTTGCTCTTGTGGAACCTCATGAGGTTCCCCTGGGCCCACCTCTCCAGCTTGTCCCGGTCCCTCTGGATGACATCCCATCCCTCTGCTGTATCGACAGCACCACTCAGCTTGGTGTCATCTGCAAACTTGCTGATGGTGCACTCAATCCACTGTCTACATCACTGATAGAAATGTTAAACAAGACAGGCCCCAGTAGGGACCCCTGAGGGACACCACTTTTCACTGGTCTCCATTTGGACTTTGAGCCATTAACCACTACCCTCTGGATGTGGCCATCCAGCCAGTTCCTTATCCACTGAATGGTCCACCCATCAAATCCCTATCTCTCCAACTTAGCGAGTAGGATGTTGTGGGGGACTGTGTCAAAGGCCTTGCAGAAGTGCAGACAGATCACATCCACAGGTCGTCCATTATCCGCTGATGCAGTCACTCTGTCAGTAGAGGAACAAAGTCCTGTGACAAAATTTGCATTTGACCTGTGATCAAAGCCTTTGCAGTATACTACTTCTGTTATACTAATGGGTGGAGTAAGCCAGATTTTAACGTTGCTTTATAGGGGAAAACACGTGTTTTAGAAATATGCAAATTATATTATAAAAAGGTTTTTGCATTATGAAATGGACACATATGTAGCAATATATATGTGCAAAAAAGCACCTTTAAGAGTCATTTCCAAAAGTATTTCCTGTAATGTTTTGTCAAATTACTCTCTCAGATAATTGAATCTTAAAGCTGAAAAAGAGTGCACACGTACTTTGGTGTCTTACTCTTAAGATTGATTTTACCTGATCAAACTTCAAGTTTGTACTGTCATTAACTCATGACTTGAAAGCTGACATGTGTGACATTTAGTTTTACATGTATTTATGCAAAGTGAATTAAAAGTTTGTTTTAATATTGATTAGTTTGCTGCTCTGTTAATGCTGCTACCATTGGGATGAAGTTTTGTCTGTAATCTGTTAACTCTTCTGTGACAGGCACAATTCTCAGCATAACTATTTTCAGTGAGTTTGTCTTATTTTGTAAAAAGGGCTTGTCTCATAACTTCTTATTTACATTTGATTAAAAACCCAGTATAAGAAAAAGTGTATATTTTTATGTTTTAATGATGGGAATACCATTTGCCTTTGGAATTTGTCTGTTCTTACAGATTTATTAAGAAGGCTATTTGTGTGTACTCTAAGGGTTGTATTTACTGGCCTTTCCAAACTGAGATCTTGACATAGAAACTTAAATGAAGAAATGTATCTTTATTATTTTATCTTGAAAGTTCAGGTGGGATTGCCTAGACTGGCTGAGGAATTTTCTACCATAGTGTAAATACTGTTAATGTATTTACATTGTAAGCGTATCGCTATTTGAACATCTTTATTGCACTAAAAGGACTATTTGAAATGCCTTTTCCTGAGAAAATCAGAGTGAATGAAGCCATGGTGCCTGGAAGCAAATATTTTTTCTTCTTGCACTGCTTTTCCCTACCTTCATACCCCTGATCCCTGTGATTTGTAGCTAATGATAGATTTATTTCTCTTTCTGTGTTGTTATGTATGTAAAATTACATCAAACAGGAGTATTAAGGCTGTCAGTTGTTCCAGGTGTTTTGCCATACTACCTTATGCTATTTCATATTTATGCCTTATTAGAAGTAAGATGCTCAGTTTTTCTTTGAAAAATTAATAGTGTAAAATTAGGTGTAAACTCTACATCTATCTGTAGCAGCTTTACAGTTTTGTAGGCATGCCTCTTTATTTCTGTTGCATCAGTATGAAAATGGTTACAGCATAACCAGAGTGAAGCACTCAAAACATACCTGGGAGCACTCTCCTAATCTTGTCACTCTTGCTTTAAAGCGTTACTTTTAACCTGAGCATTGTTACAAGGTTAGAGAATCTAAACTGCTGCCTCTAAAGCATTTGCACGTGTCTGAGGTCTGCTTTCCTCCTTCCGTCTCCACTTATGAAATACGATAGAAAATGTCATGCTAGCAAGAATGCCAGTTGAAATGTTAACAGCATCTCTGGAACAGGCTGCCCAGAGAGGTCGTGGAGTCTCCTTCTCTGGAAACTTTCAGAACTTGTCTGGACGGTTGGTCATGGTGATCTTGGACATCTTTTCCAACTGTGACAATTCTGTGATGGATTCCTGCGCAGCCTGCCCTAAATGAGCCTGCTCTAGAAGGGGCATTGGACTAGATGGTCCCCAGAGATCACTTCCAACCCCTACCATTCTGTCATTTTATGATCCAATAAAGAAATGGGAATTTTTACTAAATGCCACTAAAGATCCTTCTCTGAACTTCATGGCTCCTCATGAAGTTTGAGGAAAATGTCTTTTTTTCCTGATGCAGGCATCTTTCTAGTGAAAAGCCTCTAGTCCATGGGAAGCTACCTGAAGTATTACTTAACATCATTTTTTCATCTAAACACAGTGTAAATTTAGCATTAAGAGTTGTTGTGGGTGGTTGTTTTATGTTGAGGGTTTTTTTTGTTTGCTTTTTTGTTGTTGGTTTTGTGGGTTTTGTTGTTGTTTGGTTTTGGGGGAAGTTACTTAACATCAATTGATAGATAGGGTTCTGGAGAAAAAAGGTAATTTGTGAAGGACTGTATCTGTCCTTCAAGTTAAGCCATGTAAGTTGACTCCAAAACTGTGTCATTATTTAAAAGCACTGCTTAGTCCTCTTGTCTCTCCTAATGTGGATTAAGTTTAATGTTCCTAATACTTTGAAAACAAAACAATAACCAAAACTTTAGAAAGCAAATGCCTATTCAGTCTTTCCTTATATGAATATGCTAAAACAGAGAAAAACAAACAAACAAACCTATTTTTATTTTTAAATCCCTTGAATTTTTTTTTTTTGTTTTTCAAGGTTTTGCCCTCCTGTTAGCTTCAGAATTATATTTACACATATATGTGCTATAATAAATGCTGCTTTAACTATTGTAACTGCCTCATATTTGCAATTGTTCCTAAGGAGAACAACTTGCAGTGGCTTATAAACAATTTCTAGTGACTGTTATGTAGTTGGCTGGCAGCAGTGCTCTATTAAAGTGTAGGAGATCTTTTCTTACTTAATAGTAAACTGTCATCTTAGATCTCAGATAAAATTTCTACTTTGTGCTTATCACGGTTTCAAAACTCAAAGGCAGGGTTTTTAAATGACTTTTCTGCTAGGCAACTTAGATTGTAGTTCAGAGTTTTGAAAACTAGGAAAGAGATGCTCTGGGTAGTGCAGCATAATTGAGAATATTTTGTTGTTGTTTCGAGAAGAGTAACCAGATTTTGTTTTGTTACTGGGTAGTTTAAGTAATTTTG
Source organism: Chloroceryle aenea (assembly GCA_013399075.1). Classification (NCBI taxonomy): domain Eukaryota; kingdom Metazoa; phylum Chordata; class Aves; order Coraciiformes; family Cerylidae; genus Chloroceryle; species Chloroceryle aenea. The sequence continues at coordinate 487,177 of VWZY01008666.1, read as the reverse complement.
CTGTTATCACCTGCAGTAAGATAGGTTAATCCAAATGCAATGATCTTATTTAATGAATGGCAAGGAAATGAAGTTAATGTAAAGAGTTTCATATAGGTAAAGGAGAAGGGGAATACATGCAGATTAGATTATTTTTTTCTTTCTAGGTTTCAGGTATCATTAAGATATGTCCTTCAGAACGTATTTTGATTAACAGCATGTTATCAGTATCAGCATGAATATGCTGATGGGAAGCAACATAACGATGTGAAGCCAAGGTAATGGGTTCCAGAGGTTATGTCCTCTTGCAAATTTAAAGCTGAACATAAACTAGCAATTTTAAAATACTGCATCATCTGTTCCGAGTACAGACTTTAAACAGAATTCCTGCAGTTCAGTGACAGAGAGATGGTAGTATAGCACTAGTCTGGCAACGCATTGTCTGCCCTCTTTAAAATAGCCTTTTCCTCCTCATGGAAGTAAGAAAGCATGCTCAAGGAGACAGTTGAGTAAAGCTACAAGAACTGTCTTGATTACTTTGAGGAAGTTCGAGAGTCTTGTCTGCTTTCAATTTTCAGCATAGCAGGGGCATCTTGCCAAGTGTTACACATCATCTTTAACTTTCTGAAGCCAGTTTTTCCAAGCTGGTTTATAGCTGCCATTGCCCTTTTGATCTAAGTTATTTAGCATATGCATTTCTTCATCTACAGAATCACTAGTTATAATGAAATCAGTAGGGCAAAGTCATAATAAAGTCCGAGATAACCAGCCCACTATGTTATTTCAATGCTGGATAGACAGACTTATGAAATAATTGGGGTCCTTTTATTTATTTTTATTTAAACAGTGCAAGTGGCTTTTGAAGAGACAGAAGCCTCAAGATCATGTGGGTCCAAACTCAGCAGTTTTACAATGGATGTACTACAAGAAACCCAAATATTTATGATGTGCTGGGCTTTTTTTTTTTCCCCCAGCTGTTTATTGATCACCTTTCGTATTCCCACACTGATACAGGCAGGACGGGAGATAGTCATGGAGGACAGAAACACAGATGTAGGTCCCAGCTTGATTTTGGAATGGCAGGTTAATTGTGGTGGACTTCAATTTTCCCTAATAGATAAAGCACGGTATTTAGGGGAAAGCCTTCATTTAACATGGCACATTTAAGACTGCTTATCAGGAGAAAGGCAGCATTATTGAACTGTCCTGTTGCAGAGGGGTAAGTTCTTTTTCCATATGTGAAGAACCTACTGTGTCCCAATGAATGCTAGGAGGAAGTAGAGCTTTTGGTTTCTTTTGAGTGGTACACCACATTTGAGATGAGAACACAAGAACTTTCATACTGATAATAGTATTGATTCTCTTTTGTTATATTTAAATACAGGACTGTCAGTTTGATGATGGTCAATCACTTTAAGAGTATGTTTGCTTTATGAAAGCATTAAAATTGCAGAAACAAATAAGTTTACTAGTTGTAGTTCTATACCAACTTCCAGAAGCCTGTTGGGATGTGAAGAGGTCCCAGGCAAATGGTGTGGTTGTAAAAGTTTATTTGTGAAACTGACTGGTTTGCTTACCAATGGTAAATTACACATCTGTGTCCTAAATACTACATGTGGAATTGAGGTCGGATGATGTGAAGGGATTTCTGTCCCCATGTTGGCAGCTAATAGTCCAGTTGACAAATGGCAGGAAGGAAACTGATGTAAAAATAACACGAGGTTAAGTTGGTAGAGCACTGTTTCTACCATCACATCTTGTTGCTAGTTATTAGATGAGTCAGATTCTCTTCTGCTCTTTTCTAATTTGTTTTATTATTTCTTGTGCAGGGTGTTATTTAATGGGAGATGCAAGGTTAAATATAAGCCAGTACATCTCCATTTGTTTAATTTTTGGTCACCTTGTCAAGCTGTAACTTTGAGGAGAAAAGGAAAACAGATATGCGTACAATGAAAATAATTTCATGGACTACTTGGTTTGGCATTCTCTGTATTTGCATACTCTGCATACTAAAGCCACAGACTTGCAGAAGCAGCCTCTCTGCAGTCATGTTGGACACTGACAAAGTTCCTACATCTAGTGGGACAAATTTCCAGTGCTTTGGCATGGAGGGGGCCAGGAAGAAGCCACTGCAGAGGAAAATGGAAGCCCTTAAGGGCTGAGCAGACTGGATTCATTTTCAGTTTTGGAACCAATGCTAAATGGATTCATTTCTCTTGAATCTTTTTATGAGGATTTGCTCCTAATTTGAAGTGATTATTGTTAAACTAAATAGAGCTGCAGTACACTCCTGAGAATATTAGAAGTCTCCTTCTGTCCTCCGTGTTAACTGAGATTTTATTTTAAATCTTTGAAGCTTGGTTTAAAAATCAAACTCTGCAGTGAAATTATTCAAGAGGGTTGGCCTTTTCACCAAGTAGTTTAGAAGTAAATTTGCAGTAATATTTTGCAGAGACTAAAATATTTCAAGTGAAGGTCCTAAATTTCCAAGTACTCCTGGGCATTTATCTTCCTGTTGTAATTGAAAAGAGTGAGATCTTGGCAACTATAAGGCTCTTGGTTGTTGTGTGATCTTATTGCCAAGGATTTTTTATATAAACTGGAAATATTAGGTTGGGGTGGTTTGTGGTTTGTTTTTTTTTCTTTCTTCCCACAGAGAAATCCCCCTGAAACAGTTTTCCTTGAAGTCTCATAAATCCCTGCGTAACACCTTATCAGCTCCATTATCAGAACTATTTAGTTATTTAGTTCCTTTTTTAACCTCATAAGAATGTAATTTGCTGCACCGTTTATCCTCCAGTTTAAGATTTGTGCAATTTATATGCAGTTTTCAAGCCTTCCTTCCACAGTTTTACATTAGTCTGATACTTAAGGGAAAAGCTTTCCCAGATGCTAAAACAGAAATTTTGTGCATGCTCTTCTCTGTTAGAAATGTGGTGGGATTTGTAAGGTACTTACCCTTGTGCAATAATATTGTGGCTCCCATTTTAAATTTTAGACAGAAAATACATTGCTTTCAGTGAGTTACAAGAAAAATAATAGTGTTTACTGTTTTATATGACAGCCATACCCCCGGACATGCCTTAGAAGGAGAATTAAGTTATGTTTTCACAACTTTGTAGTTTGTATTGCTGTAGTAATAGAATGTTCCATCTTTGCACTTCACTCTCTGCTTCCTCCTTTGATCCCTTCTTATGTTTTAATTAGAGCCAGCTGCAACTTTTTTCCTCTTGCTGTCTTTTCTCTGTGTCTCACATTGAGCTTGTAGGCATTTCACCTATGGTCAATCCATCATTTTTAGTTAGTGTTTACACAGAGGAGCAGCTTGGCTGTCTATAATGACAGCAGGGGAAAAAATATCACCCTGATTCACACAGTCATGTCGTAATTCAGTATGCTGCTTTTATTGGATGCAAAAAAATTATATCTCACTTTACTTGACCCAAGAATGGCAATTACATGGATGGGCTAGGATATCCTTTTAACTACTTCTGCCTTGTCTGGTTTAATTTATTCCTAATACATGTGTAATGTTTTAATCCTTACTTTTTAATTGGTAAACCTGTGGAAGCTATGTACACAAGTCATTGGATTGCATTCTATAGCACGATTAGCATAGTGGGGTCCTGTCTGTGAATGGAGTGTCTTGTTGCTATAGTAATAAAAATAATAATAATGCTTTTGGTAGCTAAAGCATCTGCAGAAGGTGACAATTTCTTTCTAAAATTAGAGCTATGCATCAATCCGAAGTTTCTAAAGTGACTTTGTGGCCAAAGGATTAGCTGCTTTTTTGTTTGGTTGGATTTAACTCTGTTCTTTGACAATCCCATTTTTAACACAGCTTGCTTAAAGATCTACAGAGCAAAATTTCTTTGAATGAGGGATTGTGTAAGTGTGTGTTTTTCAGTGGCTAAACTGTCCAGTATCTCTGTAGACTCTGCATCTCCCTCCCCCAGTAATCCAGGACTTTTGGGGTACTTTTGCAATCTCTGTGCCAGAATCAGCCTAACAATGTAGATGAGCAAATTCAGCATGGATCCACTTGGAGGACTACCAGAAAAGAAAATAGATTCAGGAATGGGGTGGATTAGGAAGAAAAATCAAGGTGCACCAGAACTTCATGTAAGAATATGTTGCCTCCCTGACAGTCAAAATTTCTAGTGCATTTTGGGCTTGCATGGAAAGGAAAGGAAAGGCAAAGACCTTGTAACTGTCAACTAAATGTTTCCCAAGGCTGTCTAGTGTACGAGGTGATGTGTACATGACTGAGATAGTAATTCCATGTTCAGTCATTCACTGTTTCTTACTACAGAATAGAAAACCAAAAACCCCTGATACTGCTATCAGTTTGTAACAGCACACCTTTATGTAGGAGATCATTAGATTCTCTGCTACCTCAAATTCCCATGTGCTGTTAGTATGTTGTTTGCTTTCTTACTTGAGCTATGTCCCTTGCAAAAGGTCATGTCTGCAGTGGTTTTGGAAATTATATTTATTTTCCACAAGTGTGCAGCTTCAAAACAGCTTAGCTACTTGCATCAGACTCTTCCTGTCCAGGGAAAAATAGCTTCAAAAATAGAATCTAGGTATATGGAGTAGCTGGCGTATGAGTTTGTGGTTTTGTAACTTGTGGCTTTAACACAAAAATATTGTAGTTTTTCATTAGCTGTTACGTACTTCAGGATGAATTTGAAATTGCCCCTCATTTCACCACCGTGGTGGATCGTGGTCTCCGGCATTTTTAAACTACTTTGCTGCATCAGTTACCTTTTAAATGGAATATATGTCTCTCTGGTATAGCAGGGTATTAACCTAGTGTCTGTAGCATTGAGTAATTTTTGCTTCATTTATCACTACAACGGCATGCTCTTTCGTGCTTTCCATATGTCAAAGAAGGGGAATGGCAGTATTCAGCTGGCTGTGTTTTCACTGCAGGAAAAGATTATGTTACCATTTGGTCAACTCCTAGAAAGAACTAGGTAGTTTCCAAATGTACTAGCAAGCTGACATAAACTGTGGGCTCTTTCTGAGTCCTTCTCCTGGAAAGTACCAGCCGTGTGTTCCCCAGGACTTTTGTACATTAGCTATATGTGGCGAACACCAAAAACTCCTGCCTTCCCTCCATGGCATGGGCTTACTTTGAGTGATTTCCCCAGGGATGCCCAGGCAGAGGAGGGAGCCGAGTTTGTGCACCAAAAATATCAGAGTAGTATCACATAATGTATGCCTGAGGTGGAGGTTGTATCTGGCTGGCTTAACACGAAAAAGCCACAGGCTGGCTGTTCTTGCAGACTGTCTGTCATTTCAGCCTTTTCAGTACATGAAAAGGTGTGTATCTTCCCCACGAACACTTAATCTGATCTGAGACAGTCCCGTGTTTACAATTGCTCAGTACTGCAAAGCATCTGAGCAAGCAGCTGGTGTACCTAGACATCTTTCTGCTCCCTAGCCTCTGCTGCGGGCATTTCTGATTTACCTGTTTGGTTTTTAAATTGAGAAAGATTGTGGTGCCTGCCAGAAAAGGAAGACAGAGCAAGATGAAGTTTTTCCAAAGTGACATAAGACTGGTTGGGACTTTGCACAGACAGAACTTTGAGCTTGGTCTCACCTGTGCTGAGACTTTGTCTCTGCCTTGCATTTACCAGCAGAATTGAGACCACTCCTTCTAGCCTTGAGAGGTTAGATAGTCCTTGAACAAAAACTACCATGGCACTGGGTGGTTTCCTAAGGGTGTTACTGTGGAAACATCTGTCCAGAGGATAAGCCGGCAGCAGCTTGAGGCTGACTGATCGGGACCAGCTGTGACAGTGGGTGTAGTGCACATTCTCGTGCGCATCGCTGTTTCTTCAGGGAAGAAAGGTCTCGGCTGTGCCGCTGTGTAACACATGCTGCCTGACATGGTGATGATGGGTTGGGATTTTCTTCAGTTTTCTTTCAGATCTTTCACTCTTACCAGTCTTTGTCTCATTTCTTTCTTTGGAATTGAAGAGGCTGTGGGCTATTGAGTTCTGTACAGAAAGTTGTTGCTCTCCTACTTCTGTCCTGCAGTGGAAACAATTATTTCATTGGTTAAAATTGTCTTTCCAGTGATCATTCATTGAACAGCTTCAAAATGTTGCACTAGTGTATCTAGAGACTTAATTTGAGCAGTGGTGACAAATGTCAGGCAGGGCTCACAGGCACAGCTGCTGCCTTGTATCTATGCATCGGTGAATTTCTTTTGGAAGCAGTTAATTGTAAGGGTTTTAAACAAAGAATGCAATATTTAACCTTTGACGGTTTTATATCTCCACCAAAAGTTACTGCTGCTGCACTATATACACTGTGGTCTGGTTTTCTGTTAAGCACTAGGTCTTCTTGAGCTTCATGATATTACCTAATCCTCATTTAAATCTGAGCAATGTTGCACTCCAAAGCTGACTTGCATCTTCCTCTTTCAGCCTTTCCTTTATAAGAAATCGATGTTAATATGTAACAATTGGACATCTACAGCTATTTCACTCTGTTAATTGAATTATGAAAAGCTTAAAAGGTAAGTTTAGTACATCACTGTTAGAGCTACTGATGTCTTACAAAATGCTGCACTCTTAATATGGAGGTCTAGCAGTACATTATTTGCATGCAGTGATATCTCTTAATTGGAAACACAGAGGATGCAGGAGCATTCTAAGACTATTACAAAAAATAGTATATTATTTTTAAGTCTGTGTGGGTTTTTTTTATTGACAGTCCTTTGAGTTGAAGCTGGAAATAAAATGCAAAATGTTGAAATACTTGTCGTTGGTTCAGAGGGCTGTATTCAGTGCAAATCGCACATCACATTTCTTGAGTGCTGAAGTGCTCCCAGTTGGCAGTTCTCGTGAGATAAATTCCAACAGTAAATCGGTGCTAACAAAGCTCAACTACCTGTTCCGTTCAGTAGCTCCATCTTTAGGGGAGGGATCGGGGCATGATCGCCAGCGCAACTCGCAGCAATGACAGTGTGTCAGTAGGTTGCTAATACGTACATAAAGAGATGATTCCTCAGAGTGGTGGCTAAGGGTGCCCCAGAGAGTCCTTTTCAGTAAGTTTGCACAGTTAAGCTGGTGTCTTTCAAGAGGTAAAGCTTCCTGTTGAAATACAGTGCCCTTCCAGTCTAATGCACAAGTGGTAGCTGGAGAGTACTGAGTGCCCAAATATATAGACCTGCATAGGACAGAGACAAGTTATTAAGATGGAGCAGAATCCCAGGAGTGTTTGGGATGGAATGACTTTTAGTTTAATTTAGTACCAACCTTGAGCTGCACGTTCTGCGTTTTGTGTTCTGAAGAGAGAAGTCTTTCCCTGGTGGCTGGTGCATCACTTTGCAGAGAACCTGTCTCGCTTTACTGCTTTTTTACATGCTTTCCTTTCCCTGGAAGCATGTTTTCAGTCATAGCTTTGCTATTCTTGAACTATTTAGCACCCAACATAATGTGAACTTTTATTTTTAGCTTAACCTGAAAATAAAATTTTGGGTTTGATAAGAGAATTAACTCCCTTTCTCTCCCCCAATTCCCCTCTTGTCAAGGTCACTTTCATCAGCACTGCAAAGGGCGAGGGGGGGGGAAGCATGTCTTTGATCCCTGTTGTTACACTGAGAATTTATGTTTTTGTAATTGTATTTCTATTTGCAACACCTAGAAATTATGCCGGTTCCCTTCATATTAATCAAATGCATATTGTCATGAATGTATCGAATTTACTGGATTGCCTTCCATCTCATATAATACTGCTCTATGATTGTGATAACATGAAAAAAAGCCTTTTTTTTTTTTTTAATCCTCCTGTCTTATATTAACCTTGTTAAAAGAACAGGGAAAGAAGAGCAAGGCTGGTTTCCGTTGTATTGGGGATGTTAAAATCTGACCCCTTACAGAACAAGGGGAGAAGATGTTTCTGAAATCACAGCACATCCATGATGGAAAAAGCTGTGTCATCACCTCTTTTTATGCAAAGGGAGTTTTTAGCTCTGGCATCTTACAGATAAAATACTACCATAGCAGCATAGAAATAAAGAGGTAGCAGTGGAGTAAAAAACATTACTGGCTTTAGAGGTTGAGCTGTACTTAGAAATACTCGGTGACATATGGCACACTACAGAGTACAAGTGCCTGAGGATTTCAGTAAAACTAATTTTCAACAAGCAGACACTTGTGTTCTGCAGTACCTTTAGTTTGTACTCTCTTGGTGAGCTGCTGGTGGGTTAGGGAGGATCTACAATTAGACAAAGCTAATTTCAGAAAGCACCGTTTTAATTTGACACAGTGATTTTATTCCCCTTACAAAAGCAGTTCCACAATACAAACAATATCAGTGGCATTAGTTCACGCAGCCTTGTTCTAGAAATGAGTGTATCAAAACTATAGAAGTGTAGTAAATGTAGACATTTTAAGAGTATCATCACGTATTTGGCTTCTTTCAATTATACCATGAACCTTGATTTAGCAATAATACAGAAAAATATTTTAATTTTAAAGAACACACAAGATTAATAAAATCAACATAAGTCCTTAATTTATTTAGTATGTTCTTTGGTGTGGTACAGTTTTATTAAGGCTAAACGGGAAGAGACATTTCTGAAATACTGGAGGAAATTGTTTTCTGAAACTTAACTTTCCTGTTGTGTTGAGACTGTTTCAGAGTAGTTTTGAGCAATTCTGTTCTTAAATATCAGGAGAGAGAAGCTGAAAACCATACCCCCACCTCTTAGTTTCTCAGCTTCACTAAGCAGTTTGGAACACTGCTAAGTCTAGGTAAAACCTCCGAGATTTTGGAAGCATTCAAGCTACTTTTAACAGCTGTCTTCAGGTGGTATGTTAACACTGAAAACTTTCTTCCATATGATACTTGAAGAATGTAAGAGGTCATATTTATTTGAACTGTGCTAATATTCCTAAACTGTTTGATTATTTTTTTTATCTCTTAGTGCTGGCCCCAAAGGTGATAACATCTATGAATGGAGATCAACCATTCTAGGACCTCCGGGTTCAGTCTATGAGGGAGGTGTTTTCTTCCTTGACATCACATTTACACCAGAATATCCTTTCAAGCCTCCAAAGGTAAGAGAGCTGTAGCTGATGTCTTAAGTCATGTCTTAAGCTGATGTCTTAAGTCAACAGACCATCGAGTAGCAAGCAGTGGTAATGGAATGCAGCCCATTTGAAAGCTACTCTTTAAGCTTAAGCTCATTTTGCATTACATTACAGTGTTCATTACATTGGTTTCTATTAGCTAACGGTAACAGCTTTTTCAGTCCCTTTGATCACTATTTTAAAGCTTGTTTTCTATTTCCCTGTTTCTGTTTATAAGAGGTCCTAAGCAATTAGAACAATTGGACAGGACTCAGAAACTGAAAAGTAAATAAACTTGTGTAAAGGAGAGAGGATACAAATAGTTGTTTTTCAGACCACTCTGTTACCACAAGCATAATAGTTATGTGTGCTTTGGCCACAGGAACAGTTAGGTGCTTGTTTTGTTCACCTACTTGGAGAGTCACAAACTTTTTCTGTAGGTGTTATATTTGTGAAGCTCTTATATTCCAGTGTTATTGTATTCCAGTGCTACAAGGCAAATACCAGTGCAAGTGAATGTTACCTTGTGGTTCACATACTTGGCCAGAGGACGAGTGCTGGGCTCTAAGAAGAGATGGTTGTGTATACACCTCGTGATTGCCTTGTATCTGAAAGCATTTATGTGCATGCTTAGCTTTCTGCTATAAAATCGTTGCACTGATGAGATAAACACCACTAACTGCCCCATCTTCAGACATTAGTCTAGTCTGCAGTAGAAGGGATTTGCAATAGTTCAGCCCATCAGTCCATCTTAGAAGAGACAATGCTAATTGGTCATACCAGACAAATTAATACAAGCTTTCCAAATTAAGGAAATTGTTTGACTGTTCTTTCTAGCATAACTTTAGGCTTTCTGGTAGTATCAACAGAACCTTAAATTCTACCTCAAAAGTAGGGCTTCAATTCACAATCATCATGCTCTACCTTGGGACACCTCTAGTGATTACCTGCTGACACCTGTCCATCCCTCTTTGGAGGTTCTCTGGCAGCACAGGTGTTCTTTTGTGTCTTTTGTTAAGAGTTTAATTCACTATTTTTGGGTTAGTTAGTTAACATTGGATAACTTACTGTCCAGCTGACTAGATGTGGTATCTTCATCATGAGCCCAGTAAGCATTTAAAGAGGAAGCTTTTACCTTCCCAACTATAACCTTTGCTTTATATGCTACACGTGAGAAGAATTTATCATCCCAGACTTGTCCAGCCCGATGCCTTACAAGACCATGGTATAACTACCAGTGGTCTTGAGACATCCCTATATGCCAAGTTCCCTGACACACAACCAAAGATAGAGTTTTGTCATTCCAGCTCAGCTCTGCTTTCTGCTCTGCACTTCTGACAGAGATCTCTCTGCCTTTATCGTTGGATCTAAAGCCTCACCCAGGTGAAAAGAAAGGCGGAAACAGGCACCACTTAATGAGACCTTAAAAGACTAGTTTAGTGGAGATTCAGTGTATTGTAGTAGAACTGCATTTAAGTGGAGTCTTTTATCTACCGGAGTGCAAGCTGTTTTACAAACCACATATATGTATAGAAATAAAATGTATAGAACTTCAGTTTCATTTACATGGGATATAGGAGAAAGCATAATAGCAGTGCTCTGATAGAATGTACTTGCGCTGCTTGGCTACTTCAAGTTTAAATGAAGAAACCTTCATGATGAGACCCAGACTCTTAACAGCAGCTCCTGTGTTAACATCTGTGCTAGTGTTAACCGAGGATAATATGGAGAATACAATTATCATATTGCTCCTGTTTTATTCCCACTACTTTGTTGATTTCAGATAGCCCAACTGCTTGCAGTGACTGATAAATATTGTTTGTGGGTCATCTGGAAGTGGTAGGACTAATGTAATTACCATACCTTTCCTGTATTTGTCTTGTAACACAAGACATAATAAAGGAATGGCTAGTGGAAACAAAACGCGGTGTATCATTTTGATAAGCACTAGTAGAGTAGTAGAATGATTGAAGGCAATTTCAAAAGCCCTGACTTCTGAAAAGATTAGGCTCTCTAGAGTAAAAGGTTTCCTTTGAATCTTCCTTGGTAAGCCTTGCAAGACCAGTGGAAGAAACTTTTACTGCCTCTTTGAGTCCTTGGTAATTCCTACAAGGACTTAACTAGGGAATTCATGCTGTCCCATGATGAAGTGCCTATAGTAGAAAACATTTCATAACTTGAAAATGAAATGTCATTAAAGGATTTACCTTCTTAAATAAAGTGAGGTGAAACTGGTCATCCTGGCAGGCTTCCAAGCCCTTAGGAATCTGCATGAGAGAAGGTATTGAGGCATAGCCACTCTTGACAAATGCTGTGTGGTGGATGAGCATCCTAGAGATAAGTGGTGAAGGATGTAGAGGTGCAGCCTTTGAGGACTGGGTCTAGCTCCAGCTGACGGTCCGATTCAGTATGTTGGAACAAACTTTTGGGGGGAGTATGTTGCTACAGGAGAGACAGAGGACTCTGTTAGAAGTGATACTAACAGATTCCTGGAAGGGTATAAAAAAGGGACTACGCTACTGTACTTGAGGCTGCAGAAACTGAGGGTCTTAAAATTTGACTTGGAAATGCATTGCACAGTACAAGGAGCTTCAGTGGGAGTAATCTGATACAAGGACACACAGCCTCTCCTGTCCTAAATATGTATAATGGTGTTATTTTACATTTCTTAAACATGCAGTACAGCACTTTGAAGATGTTAGTGTTAATCTATTCTCTGCTTTTATGTTTTTCCCATATTGTGTCATATTCTGGTTTTGCCTTTGTTTCAGATAGCAACTGAGTTGGGCACATGCTGGGTGGACCTGGGATCAGGAGAATCCAATAAATAAAATATAATTAGAATTTAAGAGTTTAGTACTTAGTCCTTGAGCTGATTGCTGTTCTTTTGTTGAGTTAGATTTCATTTATTGAGGTAAAAACAGTAGATTATATTGGCCTGGTGTGTGCTTTCATCATTTGTATTAAGAACCTCTAACCACTTCCTTCCCCCCCAACTCCTATTGTGCTGCTTGTGTAAATTAACCTCTGCTATCACCTCAGGGTAAAGTTGAGATTAGCTTCTTTCATGTCTTTTCAAAAGCTGTGCTTAACTCCATGTAGTTACTACATTAATGTAATCTCAGGTGGGACATTTCCAAAGGGTTGTTCAGTTACACGATACTTTCTTGCTATTCCACATGCTGTTCTCTTGACCCTGAGTACATTGTACTAACTTTTGAGTCTCTTGGTTTTAGTCTGAATCTGCTAGGTTTATGAAATACATTTTTTCCCCTCTTTCAGGTGTGTACTGAACATTTACTTTACTTGTGTTTAAGTGGGCCTCTGATTCCTCCCACTCTCCCAGCTTCTTTTGGGTTCCTTGCACAGCTGGCTTTTGTCCCATCAGCAGAAATCATAAATGGCAAACAGCTGGACTACACGTATCTAACACCATCCCAGCTACGACTTGCTGAAAATGAAGTAAAAACAAATTTAGATTTTTTTTTTTTCCCCACAGTGCTTTAGTCAGGTAGAGTTCCTCTAACTGGAGAGAGCTGCTTCTGAGCCATATATATATATAACCCTTAAGGATTACATCTTAAGGTTTCTTAAGGAACCAGCCTGTTCTGCAAATATATGGGAGTTGTCTGTCTGTCTCTCTCCCCTCCCTCATGAATAATAATTAAAAAGACTTATTCTAAAAGGCAAACAGGATTTGTGCTTTGTTATCAGTTATTAGTCAACTGGACTGAGAGGTTGCCTACAGAGTATTTAGCTTTTGTGCTCCAAATCAGGATTAACAACTTTCTGTCTTTACAAATTAGAACTGCTGACCTCTCTGTTAGTTTGGTCCTTATTGTATCAGCTTGGAAATACTCCACGCTTCCTCTTCTGGAAGCATTTAATCTGTTAAAATTATTACTTCACCTACATTTAGAAGCCTTCCTGGAAGGATGCCAAAGCTGCAGGTCAAATAGAGAAATACTGAGCAAGCAATGGGGCTGGGCTGAGGGCTGCTCAGGAACTCCAAGCAGAGCCAATGCCAGCAAAGCCAAATGCCACAGACTTCTGGTTTGCACTAAACCGTATGGGTTGGGGCAGGTGCCACGGGGTCAGAGCTGCCCTCTGCTCAGGCTGATGTACGTGGACTTCCACATGACTGTAGGGAGTCACTGCGGCTTTTCCTCTGAGGATTAGATGATCTGGGAAACAAAGGTCATTTGGGTTTCTCTACCTACTATACTTTTAAGACTCCCTAAGTAGAAAGCAGCAGGAGTTCTTGGTTTTGGAGTTGCAGCTGTTTGCAGAAGGTGTGGGAGAGGGCTACACCTTGGCTCTTTTGTGGACGTTTTGCTATTCCTACCCATAATGTGCAAAAATGTGGGGATTTGGGGGTGGGTTGTTTGCTTGCTTACTGCTTTAATCTAAAATCCAAGCAGTTTACAAGGAACAAAGTCGAGTGTTCTTGGGAACACTGCACAGATGCAGTGCATGGGGACCCACCAGGCACAGGGGTTTGTAGCTGTGTCTCTCCATCCCTTCCTTCTCCTTAAGCGTGCAAGAGGGAAGGTCACAGGCAAATGTTTTGCATCAGGATAAATTTAATTAAAAAAAAAAAAAAAAAGGGTTGGCTGGCAAGTTTTGTGTGGGGGTTGCTCTCGTTACAAGAGAAATCACTAGTGTGTTCTTGTCACACAACACACTTAACCAAGTGTGTTTTGCAAATACCCCCATGACCTGCAAACAGACGGTAAAATTTATGGGTGTGGAGAGCTGACAAATTCTAAGGATTTAGGGCATGAACCCGCCAACCTTTATTCACACAGATAATCCTAATCCATGCAAATTCGACCAAATTTGTCACTGTTCATCCAGGGAGTCAGAGTAAGGCCTCGCTGCAGGTCATGTTGTATTCTTCCAAAAACAGCTCCTGGTGCTTTTGTTTCCTTTTGGGATAACTTCTGTGGCAAGCTGCCCAGCTCCTTCTCAGCTCACAGATTTGAAAATAATAAAGTCCAGCCAAATCCCCCGATTGCTGAGCGATGGGAGCCACGATTTCAAGTACCCTGGCCCTATCGGGGGGAATTTACAAATCCTTGCGAGAAAAGTGTTGGTGTTAAATCCCCAGGCCCTTTTCCTGCTGTGTG
>VWZY01008666.1:456041-470685 GCA_013399075.1 Chloroceryle aenea | reverse complement strand
TTTTTTTTTTTTGTAAAAAGATGTCAGGTTTGTCTTCCCCTATGGAGGGCACTTTGGTATTTAACAAATCCTTTTTAAAGACTGTCATCTCATGATCTGTGATATGGAGAGGTGGATATATGGCCTCATATATGAAATGAGAAGTAGTTAATGTATTATTTTATAAGCCAATCTATCTTTGTGAAAAGAATAAAGGGTTTAATCAGGACTTACAGTAACCTGTAGTGAAATACCTTAAGCTGTTTAACTGTAAGGTGTGGAATAGGAGTCACTCAGTGGATTGGTTGTATGTTGTGGGCTACTGAAGTCTGCATTTGTTACTGTGCTAATAAAAAGATGTTTTAAAAAAAAAAAAAAAACAACAAAGAGAAGAAGAAGAAAGGATTTCTGCTTAGTGCCTTGATTTGTCATTTTGCCAGAATAGTGTCTCCCAGTACACTGTGAAGATTGCAGTGTGGATAAGGACAAGGGAGATCTGTAGGTGAGTGCCCTGACTGCTGCTATTTTGGGAAGACAGTTCTCAACAAGCATACAGTGAATGACAGTGTAAGACTTGGAGCTGTTAACTGTGTACACGTTGTGCAGGCTGGCATGGCCCATGAGAGAGTAATCTGACAGAGTCTGTGCTGGTTACTTTTTAGCCGAAGGTTTTCACAGCAGTGGCTTTTCAGGACTGGCACATTACTTTAAAATAAACTGGAAAAGTTAAGAGATCTGGAAAGGAAACAGGCAGGAGGTAGAAGGAAGAAGATAGTATCTTCATGGTTTTCTGATGGAGTGGTCTGTTCCCACATGGAAGAGGAGAAGGAATCGTGTCCTGGTAAGCTAGCAGAAGACACCTTAAAGGAGAGTGAAGGAGACTTAATCTGTAGATCCTTTAACTACCAACAAAGATTATCTCCTAGAGACATGGTGTTTACACTGAGGTGTGTAGCAACACAGCAGTTAGTTGTGGATATGACATTTTTGACCACTCCCTTCAGGTAAAGGCCGGAAGTACAGATTCATTTTCACACGCAAGTACTCAGCCTTGCGACATTCTTCTGAGTACTGTGTGGTCATTCATGGTCTCAGATTTGGTTTGGTACTTTAAAATAAATTCTGTGTGTATTTTATTTATATACTTCTCTTTCTATATGTTGATAAAGTCCATCTTGGTCCAAAGGAATTTGTTAATTAGAAGTACCCTTCCTTTGCTGGGTGGTTGTGGGTGGCAGTACGTTAGCCTCATCTGCTTAACTGCCTTCTGACATAACGTATGTTTTGGTGTGTGAGCTCCCTCAGCTCTTTGGCTCAGCCTAGGAAAATTACTGGTACATAGCTACGTCACATCAGGAGCATCTCTGGTAATCATTTCCTCCTCTCCTTTACTGAGTGAGGAGGCAAATGGCTTAATCTCGGTATGCGTTCATTGGCTCCATGCTTTGTGCTACCAGGGCATCCTAAATTAACTGTTGTAGCTGGAGGGAGGCAGAGAGATAATTTGGGGTGACTGATCTGCACAACAAGATGGATATTTAAGAGGTACAGAGAAAGATGGATCAATTTACTAATTTATTTTTCTTTTTTTTTTTTTTTTTAAATTATTTTTCTTCATTACCTTGTGAAGAGACTGTCTAGCTTTGTAGCAGGTAAGTGATCCCAGAGACCTAGGACAGGTTTTGAGTCAGTAGAACAGTATGAACAAAATACATGTTCTGCCCTTTAGCTACTACATTATACTCTGTACTTTACTTATTAACCCTGTGTAAAACTGTACTGCAGGGAGTTTCGTTTTTACTCAGTATCAGCCACAGTGTGTAGATTGTTTGCAGAAGACAATTTGCCATAATTTTTTAATAAAATACTTCAGTATATAGAAAAGACAATTGATTTGCATGCTTAAAAAGCATCAGAATAAGCTTATGGAAGGAAACAGTGGTGGCTGTTTATGTGAATAGCTGAAATGATCTCAACTTTTTTCTAATTCATTTAATTAATTTAAAGATAATGTTTGCCTTTATGTAACCAGTTTGCAGAAATGGCCTTTGTCATTCAGAAGATCCCTTTTCCTCTTGCCTTTCTTAAAATGTTGTCAAGTCTCGACTGTCCAGGGGAGCAAGTGAGCAAGCTGATCTCACATAATAACGGCTCTGGCAGCCTACACATGACAGTGAAATTGGCACCAGGTCTGCAGGGTCCAACACTGGACAGAAACCAGTCACCTCTGTCCCTTCCATCTCCCCATCTTTTAAGTTAATTCCGACTTGTTAACCTGCACTCCCTTGGCTCAGGGGTCAGCTTCAGTGACGATGTGTGGTTAGCAGAGGTCTTCACTTATTTTGACTGATCCAATGGTGAATCAAGTCTCTTCTAGAAGAAGGGTTCTGCAGAGCTGAAAAGGAGGAGCATAACCAATTCCTTGGTGAGAGGTTGCAGCAAGGTGGTGAACTGCTGCTGCTGCTCTGAAGTCACCCCCACTTCGCAAGCACTCAGATGTCAGAGTGTTTGGGGTGGGGAGAAACCGTGCATACACATGTGTTTGGTAGGAAGTGAGGAGGGAGTGTTGTTCTGCAGCATCAGTGGGGACAATGACTATTAGTAGCCAGGTTGGGGGAGGTTTTACTGTAGTGCTTACTCAGCTGCAGTGTTGCAATGGAAACAATTGTATGTTTCTAGCAGGCCATTACAAGAGCTTGCTCATTCATAATTGCCCTCTTATCTTACTCCTTGGCCACAGCAATGCAAACTATATTGAGCAAAGCACATAAACAGTTTCGTCTGCCTTCATTAAAAAAGTAGGAATACCTGCTTAATTTCTAGTGAATTGTACTGCTGCTCTGACATTAGTAATGCTAATGGACTTTATTTGTCATGATTCAGGAAGAGCAACACTATAAGCACACAGCTTAATTTTGATCATTAAGCACACATTATTTAGCAGTTATGACAATGCAAATATTGCCCGTGGTTTTGCTGACTCGCAGTGAAATTCTCAGTATTTGTTCAAAACATCATTAATTTAGTGCAAAATGAGGGAACTGGGTACTTCAGTTCACTCCCTCACCCCACTTTTGTCTTCAAATACAAAGAAAAGCTTAATATCAATTAGCATAAGAGGTTGTTAGAGGCCAGAAACTGGCCACTCGCTCTGGGAATAGTTGCTCATTCTGTCCCTCTGTATCCCATTTTGTTTAGTTTTTTGACAGGCTGACCTAGGACAGCAGATTTCTGCAGCACAGGTTTTACAAGCATGGAGACTCAAATACAGCATGTATAGTTGTGCTCCTGCTGCTCAACAATATGCAGAACATTAAGAGCAAGGCCATTTGTGCAGGTATTTCTGGTGTTTGCTATGGGGGTGTCCCCACGAGGCAGCCTCCTACACTCCCTAGCCCCCTCTCCTCTGACAGAGCAGCCCAGCTCTCTGTACTGGTCGTTACTGTAGTTTCGTGCTGAGGGTGGATCACTGCAGCTTGGCTGGACAGCTGGGCAGGAGTATTACACAACGCATGAAGCAGAGCCGGGGCAGTGCTTCCTGCAGACAAATCTGCTCTGTGTAATTTCTCAGCAAAATTATCACCTGTGTGAATGTGACTGATTTGTACTGGACATGCTGGAACAAAACCACAAACAGCTATGTTGTCCTTCAGGTCGCAGCTCAACTAATGAGTGCTCTGAGAGCCTTTCTGGTTTGTACAAATAAATTCCCGAGCTGAAAGTACTACTTGCCAGACCTTGATGACGAGCTTCATGTCCCGGTAGATCTGTTCTAGTATATCCCACAAGATTTGGGTTTTTTTGTTTTTGTTTTTTTCTTCCTTCCAGACACTAGCAGAATTTCAACAGCTAAATCTGCTGGTAGTTGTTCCTCCTGCCCCAATTCTTTCGCCTGCAACACCACACTGACCTCAGTCTCCTGCGGCATCAAAAAGCCCTGTGGCCCCAGTTAAAAGGACTGTAGCCATTTCAAACATATCCTCTCTCCAAATCGAATGCTTTATTGCAGCTAGAACTCCTTGTGACTAGAGGCTATAGATCTGCAGGGGGATTGCTTAAGAAACCTGTTGATTTGTCGCTCAACATGACTGTATTCAGGTACAGTCAAGGCCCCTCCTAGAAAAGTGTCCACCTGTCCCTCCTTCCTCCATAAACCTTGTAAAATAGCTCCTCTCAGGAAGTGCTTTTTGAGGCATTTACCACCAGTGACTTTTTCAAGCCAAGTCTGTGAGACAGGAGGGTACCTCTTTGCCATAAGCTTGCTGATTTTATTGCTGAATGATATTATTGCTTTAAGTGAAACTGCAAGTAAATGACACAGAATGGCTGTGAGCTGGCAGCGACAGGCAAGGTTTCTTAGTTGTCACAGTTATTCCCTTTGCTCTTCCTTCCAGGCAAGGGAAATGTTGATTTGTTCTGGGACTGGGAGAGCTTGCTAGCTAAGTAGGTGAAGGGCTCAAGCAGTGTTTTGCGATCTGTCACAGTCACTTCCCACAGTCTCACTTTCTCGGCCCTTGCCCATTGCTGTGCTGCTTCTGTTTCCACTTCCCTTTGGTCCAGGAGGTCAGTTTTGTTTCCCAAGACAATAACTGTTACCTGCAAACAAAACAAAAGGGTGAGCTTTATACAAAAAGCATTCACCACTCTCAACGGTTTTGAACAGCAGGCAAATCAGCAACACAGTTCAGACCCATTCTTTAACTTAGCACCGGCACAAGTTAAGCTGCCTGTAGTTTGGAAGATCAGGGTCTGGGATTTGAATTAGCCTGATCTACTTGTGGACTGGAAGCTGGTTTTAATCATAGGATATGCAGGGCTTCCTCCTTTCTGCCCCCCCCCTCCCCCCGATTGCTTAAAGAAACAATAACCGAGAGAGCCAAAGTGAAACAGCCCCATTCTCCATTTACGTGGCAGTTGAGCTGCCCTAGACAAATGCTAAGAGCAGGGCATCCAAGTAGGTCAGGGTGGTAGATGCTTGAGAGGTGAAAAAATGCAGAGCAGCAGAGAAAGCCTGGACCCCACAGCTGTGGATTTTGCCCTGCTTGTTTTTTCCCAAGCCCCAGCCCTCAATATAAACAAAGCCAACCCTGCCACAGGGCAGCCTGTGCCGGCAGCCCGGGGCCCACTCAGTTCTCGGCCCCGCTCCCACCGCCACGGGCAGCCACTAGAGGGACCTGAGGGGACACCCGTGGCTGAAGAGGTCAGGTAAGCACCAGCACTCAGGAGCAGTTGAAGAGCAGTTAGTTAGCTAAATAGAGCAGCAGCACGGCTCTGTCAAGTCAGACAGTTCGTTGCAAGGATCCATCAAGTGATTTCTCTGTCCGGCAGACAGGGCAATGTGGCTCAGCCACCTGCCCGATACTTTGGTTCTGGGAAGTGCTGAAGGTGGTGCTGGACATCGAGTTACTGCTCCTGCTTATTTTAAGTTAACCATTTTCTAGAACTGTTTTACCAGCATCAGCTCTTAGGGGAAACCATGCCTGTATTTATAGTTCAAAGTCTGTACTCAAACTCTGGTCTCACCTCTATACGAGTGGTTTGACAAAGATCAAGTGATAAAGTCATCTCTTGCTGATGATCCGGGGTTTTGCTGTGGCCTCACCTACTTGATCTTTCCTATTCATCAGGCTAACTACAAGATACCTTCTGCTTCTTCCCAGCTAGAGATGTTTGTCCTGTTCCTGTGAGGTCTAAGGCTTCCTTTCTTTTCTATAGGAACCCAGGGTGTTTGGAAATACATTTTTTTCCCTCTGCAAAGGGTTTGAAAGAAGCTATAATCTTCATATGCATTTACCATGAGCTCCAGCTGAATTTTACCTATGATTAAACTCTGTCAATATGAGAGAACACAACCTCTATTTAGTGTAAAATTTGGCCATGCTTTAGGGTGCACGCTGGAGAGCCTCCACAGCCAGCAGATGCAAGGAACCACCTATCAGTGCTTTCTGTCATCTGCCACACAACCAGCAACTGTGCCTCTTGGGAAGGTGAAGTTCTGCCAGCCCAGAATTTGGTTAAGGACGCACTCTAGCAGAACCTAAGCTTTAAGTCTACTGATGCTATCTTAAGGTAGGATTCCTGATCTCACCTTCTACACTTCAAAGCCTATTTTATATAGACCAAAAATCACTGAAATAAAACAATTTATCCAGCTTATTGTGGACACCACTCTTTTGACGATGTTATCCTCAGTCAAGATCACAACTTTAAGCTCTCCTAAAGGATAAGTAAATTGTCTGGTTTATAAAATGCCTGCATGCAACAAGAGAGAAGATCTTTGGAGGTAACACAGAAGAGAGGGGCACAGCTGGGGCTGTTCCTTCCTCTCCACATTATAACATGCTGCCAAGTAACAAATAAGGGCCCTCACAAAACACAGTGCCTGGGAAAAATTTCCTGCTTGTCCACCTTTCCTTGCCCTGCAGGGGAGTTATAATTGACTCCTGAATCCCTGATATACGTGACAGTCTGCAGATCACACCAGCCCCACCAGCTAACATACCTCTTCTGTGACTGCACAGTCAGCTGCTGTCAAACTTGGAGCCTGCCTTCTTCCACTACCCTATGTGCTGTCAGTACTAAACAAGTTACATTTTTGGAAAGTACCTCCCTACCATTATCCAATTAATTATTCTTGCACTTTTTTTTTTTCTTATTTTTAACAGCATAAACCAGATATTTGGAAAGCTGTAGGCTAAAGACATTTAACAGGAAAAAGTACTCGAGAATATAAAGATATTGTAGGAAAAGCCATAATGCTAATGCCACATGCAAGTTGTATTTGTTTAGCTAAGCTGGAACAGTGTCAGCTGAAAACACTAGCTGCTTTCTAAGGGAAAATAGAGCAGTCATTTCACACAATTGAATTGATTCAATATGGTTGTTAAAATACATTAAAGCTGCTTTGCCAATTGACTAATGTCTGGGAGACCCATTGTCAATTACACCAGTTTGTGAGCCATCAAATACGTGAATACAAAACAAACAAAGATAATGCCCTTCCCTGTACTATTCTATGCACTTGACTTCCCACGTACAATACTTATAAAACCATATGAACTGCATTGCTATAGACCATATGTTTTATTAGTCATAAGTGTCCTGGCTGGTGCTTTCAACTAACTGAATTTTAGCTGTAGTAGAGGAAGTAAGAAGGGAAAAAAACCCAAGACATTCTTTTGCATCACCTGTGTGGCATGAGAATGAGGCTTCCCTAGTATGAGACAGCTTCCTTTTGCTGTATTGCCCAAGGCTGTTGGTACGTTTGTTTTCCTTTGTATACATTTTACAGAAAAAAAAAAATATTCTTTGCAACCGTAAGTTCCTATCACTGATACAGCAATAAGCCAGGCAGTTCCGGCTATGTGCATTTACCTCCTTTTTGTCTCTAAAGACATCGATCTCCTTTTTGATCAGTTCCACTCTTTGGAATGCTTCGAGGCTCGTCACAGCATACACAAGAATGAAGCCATCAGCGACAGAGAAATAGTGTTTTGGCAATTCTATGCCCTCCTGCAGACCCCTGGTGTCATAAAGCCTTAACTGTTCCTTCACACCTCGATCTGTCTCCACCGACGCCAAATACACATCTTCTATTGTGGCACCCTCTTCTAAGCCTGTTTTAAAACAAGCAGGAAAGTTTAACTGGTGTATGTACGGCACCACTGGAAGAATTATTTGCAGTACAGCAGAATTTTACCCCACAATAGCTTTCAGTGCATGTTTTCCAGAGTGACTTGACCCGGACTTGACCGTGCCTGACATGCACATGAAGGGCTGTAGTCATAGATCATTGCACCAGCTATTTACAATACCAGCACTGCGTACCATCTGATATAGGAGAACATGATTATGCCTGTAAAATTAATCTATACAACGTGCACATTCAGGATAGGATAAGAGATATGGCTCTTCCCCAGATTTCCCAAACTAAAACCACCCAGTGTACCAGTTTGGTGCCAAATGTGCTGCAAACAGGCCTGCCCAAACATATCCTCTTGGAAGAACAGCCAAGGAATACCAAATACTCAAGTACTAACATCTCAAGCCTACTTCTTTGCTTCATACTGAGCTGGATCATATAGTAGAAGCAGGAGATGATGGAATAATTCTGAAGATGAATGCATATTGTTGGTCCAGCTAACCAACATGTGAAATCAAGGCAGAAAGGGAAGGGGATGTTCACACGCAAGCGAAGTTGCATGCTGTATTTACTCAAATACACAGTGAGCCTTCTCCAACCCTTAGGGATTTAAAATTACTTAGTTGTGCTAATAGGAGCAAGCTCATTTACTGCAAGGTAAGAGCATGCACAAAGCAACAAGCTTTCATATATATATCACCTGCTCCATGGTAACTATCTGCATACTGTCTTCTCCTTCCTTCCTCTCCCCATGGTAAATGTGAGTTAATTCAAGTCAGCCTGCTTTGAACTAAATAAAATGATTTTTTCCTAGCCAGCCTGAAAAACACATAGATGAACTTAGCTTTGTGTTCCTCCTGAAGGCAGATACATAAGGTTACAGATACCAGAAAACTATGTCTATGGTAGCTGGGCCACTTACAGAGTTAGTTTTAAGTATTCCTATAGACCTTCCACAAGCCACATTTTTGCCTCCACTGCACTCCTATATACATGAATTGTTTGCGGCTGCAGGGCTACAGTAACAAGTCCTACATTATTCTCTTTGTCTGCCAAAAAGGGACTATATTACAGCATTGTTAAAGAAAACACAAGGGATTATCTAGCCTCTGAAAATAAGGATTTTGCTGTATTCAATGACACTATTCAAAATACTTCACATTGACAAACAAGCTAAAGCATTCCACCCACACTGATGGTTTCCCATGATGTATGCAGCATTCCCGTGCAGGAAAGTGGCACAAGCTGTTCTTTCTTGCCCCTCTCTGTGCAGTCTTCACGGATCAAACTCTTACTAGGTTTGCAACGAATTAATTTCTCCTGTGTCCAAATATAGCCACACTAACATGTGGGAGCGAAGCTACAAGCAGGAGGACAAAGCAAAGGTCAATAAAAAGAGGAAGTATGAAAGCACTCCGTGTGGTTGGAGAATGTTTTACAAGGGCATTTTTAAAGACAAGTAGGTAAGAGAACCCTCTGTGGATACAGCACTGTAATTTTTCTTGCTCTGCCTCACTGCATTGTACAGACAGGTCGAAGAAATATCTAGCATCAGTAAATACTACTTTGGCAAGAAGGAATGAACCATAAGTGCCTAAGTTTTCTTTCTAGAAAGCAATGAATAGCGTTGTACAGGTTTTTTACCATCTGAATATTGCACTGTAATTCAACAGTCAATATATTAGTTAATATATCCACATTCTCCTGTGACAGTCTCTTCCTATTAGCATTAAAAGTAGCAGTGAAAATTATGCCTTTTAACATCCTACTTAAGGAAACAAGAAAAATTAAGGCCTGGGACTTAGATCAGCAGAATAGAACAAATTTTTATGTGAAATGGAGGGGCGCTTTGGAGGGAGCTGGAATCTATGCATCAGTATCAGATTCCAAAGGTGACATTTCAGCTATGTACATTGGAGGAGAGAGTATATGCAAGCAGATTTCTAAGCAAACGCAGATCATTTTTAGACATAGCTGTGTTACTCTCTTCTAGGTACTGCTTCAAAAGCCCAGACCGTGTCCTAGCCCCATCTTGCTGACAACTTTACACTTCTTGTTAGTGCCATCCCATTCAAACACTTCCTCGGTTTCCATGTAAACACGTACCAGGCAAGTTGTACAAGCAGCAAAACTAGTCAAGACAGACCAGCGTCCTAGGAAGCTGCCTGGCACCATCCATCCTCCCTGTCATAAAGACCCTGGTTCTCCTTTCCTTAACTGGCATTCCCAGCCATCCTCCCACCTTTGCTACCTGGGTGGGCAAGGGCAGCTGGTGTGGGGGAGTTACTGCCCTGCAGACTGCTGTCAGCTCAAGTAGACTTCCTCGGAGGAGAGTATTAGAGTGGGGCTTTTCTCTCTTTCCTGCCACCAGTTTTTCTAAATTTACAGAAATGTATTTTGAGATATTTACTGCTGTGACACAGAATAATGGGCAGATGGAACCAGCTTTCAGGTTCAGAAGCTATGGGAGGAAAGGGAAACTAACAAGACAGTGAGAAATCTCATGGTTTCTTTGGAAACTATAAAAGTTAAGGAGGGAAAGGAGAACTGGAAAGGAGATTGATGTCATTCTCTAGCACCTACTTAGCTGGTGCAAGTCTTTGGAGAGGCAGAAAGGTCTTTGTTGATATTACCAACTGTGTTCCCCAGAGGAGATCCAAGGGGAAGCCTGAGTAATAAACTGGGTGGTGTTTCAACCCCAGTGGTTTCCAAATGAGGAAAAGAAAAGGCTCAATATGCTAATGAACACTGCACGCTCAGGATAGGCAAAGCAGAGATATCGCAAATACCAAAATAAAGCAAAATTTCAAGATGAGTGGAATTTCAGAAGTTCCCAAGGTACTCTTGAACATAAATGCAGTACAAATTTTGTGTCTTCTTGAGTACTTTTGAAGAGCTACTGTGTAATCTGTCCTTCCCTCTTTCCATCAGGAATTTAGCAAAGAAATGCTAAAGCCTGCTATCCCTTGTGTTTGTAAACTGCAGGATAACAGGTTTTGCTTACTTAGATCTCAAATGACAGCATATCAGAGGATCCCTGACTCAGAGAAGAGCTGGACAGGCTTCAACAGGAGCTGGTATACTTAGATTTTGCTGCAAGTTAAGTAATGGTCCCACCAACCAGTAGCCATAGTTGTAACTCTCCATTCAGCTCCATTTTCATCTATTTCTAAAATGCAAAGCTGACTGCAGCTCTGTCAGGAAGTAGTTTTGGTTTAAGAAAGATGTAAGAATGCATAAATTTGGTTAATTTGCCTCCACACCATTGGAGCTGTGAAAGGGAAAACCCCAAATCCCTCCAGCTGACACCATGCAAGGCAAATTCTCTCGTTATGAGTTCTACCACGGCAATATATGGTGCTTCATTCCTAGCTAGTAAGAAGCTAGGAAGTAGCTGCTCATGACTAACCTGACCATAGCAGCTATTTACACAGCCAGGAGGCAGAGATGAGGAAAACTGTATTTTCTACAGGAAGAGTTTTCATCTCCTCCTGGTGGAGCTGATAAACTTTACCACAGGTTGAGAGGCCAGAGATATTTTAAAAGTAGGAGGAAGACTCTTTTCTGCATCATTGCTGAACAGGGACGCCATTTAAGGGAAAATACCTGTACTCTTTACAGACATGTCCTGTGCCAAAGCAACTCTTCTGCTGGCCCTCTCAAGAGAACTCAGGCCAAGCAGTGCCAGATACCAAGAGTGCTAGCCACTGACCATGTAAGAAATGGCAGCACTCAGGGACTTCATCCCTGACAAGCCAGGGAGAGCTGATGGTGCACATTTTTCTAGGAAAAGAAACACAGTGCAACTGGGTTTGCAGCACCCTCACCAAGCACACAGCCAGGAGCATGGGCTCAAATCCAAGGGCTTTACATAGCAGCATGAAACCTCCAAGGACAGTAATCACTTCCCTGATAGCAGCTGTGCCACCACTCCTTTTTACAGGAAAGTCAACAGGAGGCAGTGAGCACTGACATAGGCTCATGGATGATTTATAGACAGGAGGAGACCCCCACATCAGAGGCTGGGACAACTCAGAGGATGGTGCCAGACCTGTGCTCTGAGCCTACAACCAAGTTTGAGCACAGCTCTTGTCACTTGGAGGAGGATGTAGATGCCATCAGGAATGAAGCAATTCCACGCATTGGCTCAGCACTCGTCCCCACAGCTCCCTGGCCCTCAGACCAGTTGCAGAGCTGCTCCTGACGTCAGTCAGGAAGCACAGGTTTTGAAACAGCTTGTGTCCATGCTGCCATACTTGGTGAGCTGCCTTGCTGGTTGGCTCTGAATAGACAGGCTTTCAGCAGACACACTAGTCTTTTTTGTGTCCTGCCAAAAAGGCCAGCAGCCAACATGTACAGGTCAGCTTTCTGGATCTTGAAGGTTTAGGAAATGAGGATCGAGATCATGTTTGACCCAAATCATAGAAAACAAACTACCTTTTTTCCTTCTCCCCTTGTACCCCCCTCCACTATCAACTCTTCCTTCCCTTACTGTTAAGTCCAAAATACAATAAGAGCAGAGCTGCAGGAAAGAAAAACATCTTTTTAAGAGAGGGTGGGAAAAGTCTGTGTTGTGCAATGGCTGAGCTGGATCCCAGCATTCAGCGGCAACAGAGGGACACCCACAGATAAACCTCGGGCATGAGGCCTCTCTCCAGTTATGTCAGCCAGTATCCATGACGTTGTATAATCGGGTGCACGGCCAGCTCTATAAATAGCTCCCCCTATCAGCAACACCCGAATATCCTTCCTGCCCGGGTTGCTCACCGGGGCTCGGGGCAGGAAGTAACGCCAGGCAATACGATTTAAGCAACGTGGCCTTGCTCACACTGCGCGGGTGTCTCTGACAGTCACCCAGCCCCGTGCAGAGTGGCAGGTTGGTAGCGAAGGGAAAAACCTTCAGCCCGCAGGTTTTGCAACCTTCACGTTGAAAGCTACACGGGGCTACATGCACAGGGCTCGGCAGGATGCTGGGAACAGATGTTGCTGCAGCATTAGAGGAAATCCTCCTTTTAAAGAAGGCTATTAGCACGCAGTTCTGTATCGCGCTTTGCCAGCAAATTCCTCCCAGCCACACATTTTAAAGGTACAGTGCCTGCAAAGCACTGTTCTAGAAATCCTGGTGTTTATCCAGTAACTTACACCAACATTTAATCTACTGTCTCGAGGAGAAGATACAAATTGAGTAGACCTCTTCTGTCACAAGCCCTGAGATTCAGCCCTGGTGCCACCCCGTGTTTCTGGGTGAGGCACAAATAATTTGTCAGCCTGATGATTGTTGCCCTTCTTCTCAAAGCCAAGTCATGTGGAAACAGAGGGAAACAAGCAGGTTTTGCCTTCATTCACTTTCTTTTGTGTACAGCAAGTCTCAGACATCCCATGCTCCTCTCTCAGGTCCATTTTCCATGGGAGGACTTCTTTTGAGAGCCAAGATGCTTGGTCCTTGAAGTTCATCACAGAACATGGGATCTGAAGCTGAACTGTTTTTCTTTCCAGTGCTTTGATTAAACATTAGCCAAAAACCAAGCAAAATAAAGCTTTAAGAAGACGGAACAAAAGTCTGAACAGTCTCCCCTCTGATCACATGACATCTGTTTATTTTTCAGGCATCTACAGCATCATTCATCGAATGAGGTATTTCTTATGTAAGTAGGCAGCAAGCATATCACCTACTTTCTGTGACTGTTTTTTAAACATTCAAATATTTTATAACTGGGAACATAACAGGGTTCTTCTCCAAGCCTCTTTTAAAAATCAGTAAGTAAGGGACTACGAATTTCAAGAACCACTCAAGAGATGCAACAAACCCACATGAATTTCCTCCTTCACCTCAGCACAGTTCGCGGTCCTCAGTTGCTGGTTTTTTGGAGCCCACATAGAACAAGACACTGGAAAAGAAAACAACCCCCCCCCAAAAAAAAAAAGCAAAAACATCTCACCAATAGTGTGCTTTCCATAGAGAAGCTGCTCCAAAATCGCAGTCTTTCCCACCGAGGCCATTCCACAAACCACTACCTTGTAGCCCTTTCCCATCCTTCCCGAGTGGGCAGGGTCAGGAGGCGAGCACTGTGCAGACACAGGAGGCTGTCAGCCTGGTGCAGTGGCACAGCAAAGCCCATGAATGCCGAGAGACAAAATGCAAAGCAGTGGGTGACTTGGAGGCACAGCTCCCTCCCAGACGCTCACCAGCAACTGGTATTTTTAGGACTAGAGTTTCCTCCCACACCAATTTTTAAGGTTTTAGCTGCTGCCATCAGTGCCAATGCTCGCCTGCAGCCTTGACGCTTGTCCCGTGGGGCTTGGCAAGACTGCGAGTGCTGGAATGTGTAAACCCTGTGGGGCTGGGGCTGTGTTTGTTGGGGTGCATGGCTGCGCTGCAAGACCAGTGTTATTGGGCTTCGCGGTTCTGCTGCGGGCCTGACAGTGTCAGGTGGTGTCAGGGTGGCTTCTGGAAATGCAACAAAACAGCATCTCTTTCCCTCTTATTTCACACACAGAAAGCTTCTGGCTTTTACAGACAAGGAGATGGAAAACAGGAGCAGTAAAGGTGGAAGCACAGGAAAACACATGTAGTGGCATTTTTTTTGATCTGCTTTAAATCGTTTTGGATGGGTGGGGGCTGGTTTTAGAAGAAGCCAGAGGCAGGTCCCTCTGCCAGAGAGCCAAGGCAGGGCAGCAGGCCTTAACTCACGGCGACCTGTTGGGACAGTTTGGCACAGAGCCAGCCGTGGGGTACCTTCTTAGGAGCGGGAGGGGATGGCGCTGTCCTGCTTTGATTCCAGTTTAACCAGTGAGGCCTCACAAGCCAGGGTGCTCTGCACAGCATCCACTGCAAGTCAGGTGAGGGGTGGAAAGCCCAGTTCACGCTCTGATCCCACAGCTGGGCCCGACACCTCCACAGCAGCACGCTGGGGACGCTTCTGGGAGCCAAAGAGGGCGACAAAAGTCCCCTCAGCATCAGGGCCCTTCCCTGCTCCTGCGAATTCCCCTTCGCGGGCGCTGGGCAGGGGCAGGCAAGGAAAC
>VWZY01008666.1:435008-456001 GCA_013399075.1 Chloroceryle aenea | reverse complement strand
CACCGGTGCCTGGCCGGTCGCGGGCGGACGGGTTACGGGTGAAGCCGGGGCTCCTGCCTAGCACGGGGCTCCTGCCCAGCACGGGGAGCCCCCCAGGCCTGCAGCACCGGCAGCTCCCCGCGCTCCCNGCCATCAGGTGAGGGTTTGTCTGAGTTCGGCCTTTCGTTCAATCGGGCTCCATCCCGTGCCCGAGATCCCATCCGGTCGGCCCGCTGCCGGGCCCGCCCGTNCAGCGGGCCCTGGAAGGCCATTGAAGGGCCCATAGGCTGCGTCTGGTCTGGTGGGGGCGGGCTGGGTGCCCGCCCGCGTTGTGGGCCGGGGAGGTGGACGCTCGGTGGGACCCGGGTTTGCCTGTTGTGAGCAGAAGGCCGCGCACCGCAGCGTAGCGGGTGCAGGTTGATTGCAGGATGCACGCCCCGGTTCGACTCTGCAGTCCGTTTGTGGTGTTCGTGCAATAATGAATCATAAAGAAGGGGTGGCCAGGGACGGCAAGAACTAGGCCATAGCTGGGCTGATTTGAGAAAGAGAAGTGTGGAACAATCACACGTGAACTGGGGATCTTTGTGCAAGTAAAATGAGCTGCATTTTTTTCCGATGACGATTTGGATGGGTATTTGATGGAGTTCTCTTATCTGCTAATTGCTGCAGGTGTCTGAGAGCTTAAAGGTTTTTAGGGGTAATTAAATGTTGCAAATAAAGACTACATCACTAATATACTTCTTTACAGATTAATATTTATAGCTTATTAAAAATGGTAACTGTTAATTTGGTTGTATGTACACATCTGAAAATTTCTCAGCTGAGAAGTTCAACACTTAAGAACATATTGAAGAACATATTGACAAGAAAGTAAACCGTTGAGAATGGTAACTGCTGTGTGCCCCATTGGAGGCTGCCAAGCATGAGCCATGTAACCAGACATAGCAGTAGTATAAAGAAGCTTGGGAGCATCCTATGTCATTTCAGTGGTGTTAAATGTACTTCTTTTTGCTGTCTCTGTTGGAAGCTGTTAAAATGTGGAATCAGATTTGGTGCTCTGCTTTCATTGATCTCTCGATTCAGCAGGTAGACAAACATGGGTGCCTATAAGTACATTCAGGAGCTATGGAGGAAAAAGCAGTCGGATGTGATGCGATTCCTTCTTCGTGTCCGCTGTTGGCAGTACCGTCAGCTGTCAGCCTTGCACCGAGCTCCCCGGCCAACCAGACCAGACAAAGCTCGCAGGCTGGGATATAAGGCCAAGCAAGGTAATGAGGCATAGAGGTGAAGTCCATATGCTTCATGATGGAGTGTCAGAGTTTTAGATCAGCTTCTTTCACTCTTTAAGTGATAGTAGAATAGCAAAAAATGAAACTTAAATATTCCTCAAGAGCCTGAAGTGTCCTGCATGAAATTAACTTAATAATCAATGTGTTAAACTGGTAGCACTGCCCATAGCCCAGAACCTTACTTTGGATAATTTTGAATTCACATCTTCTGTGGCCATTTTGGCAGGTGGAGATCAAGTAGCCTTTGGCTTTAATTTATTGCTCTCTTACTGCTGCAGAGTTGAGCAGTGGTTTTAGTGCCCTAGATTTGGGGGGTGGCCTTTGTCTGCCCAGATTTTGTCATGCATCACTTTGACTGTATTACAGCTGCATGTGCTTGAGTAAAAAGGGTGACAATAGTTTGTATTGTCATTAGAAAACAGTTACTGGTCAGTGAAAGAAACTTGGCCATCCATCTGACTTGAGCAAATGCTCAATAATATATATTTGTTCACTACAAGTCTACACTTGTGTTACTGTTTGTGAAGTTTGTCTAGCTTCTTCATTTTCCAGTGATTCACATTTCCACGGGGTTTGTGGATGGCTTGTGCTTCTGCACTTGGCAAATGCTGCTATCAGAATACGGGTTTTTAGGTTTGGAGCCCTTGGTTTGTTGGGTATTTTAGCGTGGGGGTGTTTTTGATACAACGTAGCTGTAGCTGTTCTCCATGTATTTGGAAGCGAATAGTGGAAAGGTGCCATAAGCTCTGATGTGGAGCTAAAAAGAGTAGTCACAACAGGACATCAGTTCCATTACTCAGTTATAACAAAAAGACCTCATGTTAGCCACCTCTAGTTGTAGGTTTTAGCAAAGATCAGGATAGCGAATTAATTTTGCAACACTTCGTGTAAAGTTTTTGGCATTAGAAATGCATTATGGGCATCAAAATTGACTTGCTGTGTTCTGCACTTGCCACACTACAGAATTGTAGCTCCTAAGCTGTCATTTCTTTTAGGTTACGTTATCTATCGTGTCCGTGTTCGCCGTGGTGGTCGTAAACGCCCAGTCCCAAAGGGTGCAACCTATGGTAAACCTGTGCATCACGGTGTTAACCAGCTGAAGTTTGCCCGGAGCCTTCAGTCTGTAGCAGAGGTGACTATTTTGGTTATTGCTCAGAAACTTGACAGTAGGAAGGTCTTAGTCTGTAAAAGTTGAAAATGCTCAGAGGAAAAAAAAAAGGCCACTGTTTTGTTTATGTGTTGGGTAAAAAAAAAAATACTGATGGCAGGAAAGCACCAGGATGTCTTGAAAAGCTGTATTGAGACAAATGAAAATCTACTGAGATTTTACAGAGTCTGGGGGAGGTGCTAATTAGAGGGTTTACTGAAGTTTGTAGTGTATACTTCTAAAGTATGCCTTAATATTTGTAATACAAAAATAGACGTACAGCTGTTACCCAGTAAAATAAAGGGTTAGGCATGAGAAATAAAAATTCAGTATAACATGTCTGACTTTGCTCATCACTGAATGCCACCTCTGTGTTCCCTGCCATGTTGTACCTATTACCAGCTTTAGATAATGGTCCTTTCACAAAGTACAGATGAGCTCCTGTCTGTGGCACCTGTTTGTGTAGTAGAAGTGCTGCACACCGTGCTCAGCTGTGTCACAGGAGCTGGAAGCAGCGTGACAGAGTTCCTCTGGATCTTCATAAAAAATGTTGATACCTCTCAAGCAGAAAGATTGTAGATAACTTTTTTTTTCCTAGTGGGATGCTACCTGCTGAAAGGCTTGAAATAGAAACTTTAATTCTATGATGTTTTAAAGTTTCATAATGCCACAGCAGTAGTGTTGAACAGATAGAGTTCTCACCTTTAGAAACCAGCTCTTTCAATGGGCTAGACTTAACACTAGCCTACACTCAAAAAGGGGACCTTGTGAAAATGGACGCTGTTCGTTACCTTTCCATCCTGAAGCAGAAAACCTTCCTGTTCGCAGGACCTCAGAAATACAACATTCCTGAGTGACTTCAAGTTGAATGTGCTGGAATTTTTTAAAAAGAAAAAAAAATTAACTTGGGAGACAGGCTAATTTAAAAAAAACCCCACAGATTAAGAGTTTAAATGAAAAATGTGGTTCTGTGGTTTAAGTGCTCATGACATGCTCATCATATATGCTACTCGCAGACATCTCATGACTAATTACATGCTCACTTGTCATCACAGCTCATGGAAGAGGTTACTGGCCCTTAGTTTTAGTTTCAAATCTTCTGTGTCTGGCACATTCTCTTATGGAAGACTTACATTTTACAGTTGGAAATACAGAAATATAAAACCTTGGTTGTAGTTAGCTGTGTAGAAGCTGATTGACAGTCGTTTAATATTTGATATGTGTTGCCCTCACATGCTAGAATTAAACAAGGACTTTAAAGAATTTGATTACATATGCAAAAAACAGTCAAGTGCTGTTTAGTGGGAGACTGCAGCAAGAGGTTGAGATCGCGTTGAGATACAAGATGGGTGGACTCCATTGGTTCAGGCTTACCCATGGTGATGATTAAGTCCTACGATTAAACACACTTCCAGTGCTTTAAATAAGGAGTGCTCTTGACAGGAGAGGCAGATGGAGATGCATAATTAATCTTTTCTGCTTTGTTTAGTTTCCTAAACTAAGACTGCTTCTTTCCAGCCACAAGTGAGGATAGGAATAGCAAGCACTAATATGCCAGAAGTGGAACAAAGATTTGTTAGATCAGCTCTTCCTTTTCTATCAGTGTGGGATTATTCTCTGCAGCAATGTATGTCTTCCCTGTAGCTCTGGATGTGCAAATTGATCAGTCTTTCATAACTTCCCACAAAAGATTGTTCTGTGGCCCAAGTGCTGCTTGTGCTCTTTATGCTCATCTTCAGGTTAGAGTTGCTTATAACTCTGTGTTTACTGATTGGGTGCTTTTGCATACAAAGTAGGTCTTTGTTTGTCAACCAAGCACCTTCCTCCTTAACACTCTTCAGCACATGTTTCATGTAGGCATCCAAGCACTTTCTGTTTGTTTGTTTTTAATACAGTGTTCAGTTCAACTATTACTTGCATCTTTGCACCAGGAAGGGGAACAGTTCTCTTGGGAAGAGAGGGTGCTTAGGGCAAGTCGAACATTCTAGCACCTACAGAATTTTAGGTTTGTTCATATCTTTCTGCATGAAGAGTGCCCTGCATCCATGATTTTACAGCCTTTTTAATTTATTTTTTTTCCCCCTAGGAACGTGCTGGCCGTCACTGCGGGGCTCTGAGAGTCTTGAACTCGTATTGGGTGGGTGAAGACTCCACTTACAAGTTTTTCGAAGTGATCCTGATTGATCCATTCCATAAGACCATCAGACGCAACCCTGATACCCAGTGGATCACCAAGCCTGTCCACAAGCACAGAGAGATGCGTGGGCTGACGTCAGCTGGGCGGAAGAGTCGTGGTCTTGGCAAGGGCCACAAATTCCACCACACCATTGGTGGCTCACGTCGTGCTGCCTGGAGAAGACGCAATACCCTGCAGCTGCACCGTTACCGTTAATTCTTGTAACTGTAACGATCGAATAAAGCCAGTGTGGGTTGGTGAATTTAACAAGTGCTTCTGCTGCTTCTTGGTTTATGTGGGGAAGTGTAGAATTCTCCAGTTTACTTGTTTCTGTATTTTGGTAGGCTTTTGAAAATGTAATTAATTTTTGTTTGTGAAGATTGCAGACCCTGAGCACAGAGTTCTGTGATGGGTTTCACTTTTGATAAGACTGAAAAGATATGTACAGTGAGAACTAAAAGTCTAATAGCTCATGTTCTTTTTTCTGTTGGTGTGAGTACACCACTGTAGGTTGGGGTCTCTGTTGTGTGCTTAGATTGAAGGCCAGCTTTGATCTTGTGCAAGGAGATGTAAACTGAAAGTGCTAGTTTATCTTTTTATAGGTGATTAAATACTAATGGCAATTTTATTTTTCAAGTTCTGGGTGGTTTTTTTTGCCTTCAGCTGTTGAGCCTGTGCAGTCTGCAAACACTGGCTGAATTGACTAAGCACAAAATAGATAAGGCTTGCTCTGGTCACTGAAGTGCAGGCAGTGTTTTAAATATGGATAGTTCACAGAAAGCTATATGATATTTTAGGTTGAATAATAAAATACTGACTAAAATAGACATTCATTAGCTTGTGCAAGATTCCAGGTTGTTCATTTTGTAATTTGCACTGGTGACTGTTTCTTAGATCTGCCTTCTGGTCCCAGAACAGAGAATGCTTTTCTGGTGTTAGAAGAGCTGCATTCTGATTTAGTCTGTGGGGTTAGGTGGTAGAAATAGTATTTGGATGACAGAGGGTTATAATAAATGAATGTATTCTAGACTGCATTTTATGAAATTATAGTGTGACCTTTCAGCATGAAGTCAGCTTGCACATAAATGCTGAGGGGAGAATAACTGCAATTTCTGGTACATGAGCGGCATGGCTGTCCTAGCTTCCACATCCATTGGGTAGTGATAGGAAGATTAGAGATTGATAGAAGACCCAAGAAGTAGCTGTATCTTTCCAGAGCCTCAACTTGAGATGTAGAGTGATTTAAAAAAAAAAAAAAAAACAAAACCAGACCTGCTGGGACTTAGTGGTTTGGGATGGGAGGAGGGGGAATTGCAGTGCATTATTTGTGTGAAGAGGAAAGGCATATTTCTTATTTCTTTATTGAAATCTGTTTTAAAGGGCAAAATACTGAGGAAAAACTTTTGTTTAGGGTTGTTAGCTTGGAAAAATGGGAGAGGTTATGTAATCTCTGCCTGTCCTACTTGATGATTTTTGAGTGTCAACAGTAAGTCTGTTTCATAAGAGTTTGGTGAAAATCAGTCACCTGAGACAGTAGGCCTGGTGAGAGGCTGTTACTTGAATTCAACCCTCTATACACCAAGAGTCTGCCTGAAACACTGATACCAAGTTGTAGCTGAAGAAAGGCAGGGGAAGAGGATACATGAAGGATTTCATTAGTGATATCTATTAAGACACAAAGGAACCCAATAATCTGCTTCCAAGCCATCTATTGGCCTCTGCTTGCAGGACTGTTTCTTTTCTCAGTTGGAACAGGTATGTTTTAGATGTAAAGGAGCTGTCTGGTTTCTAGGCAAGACAAAAATGAGTACCATGGTCAAATGGCAGAGAAAGTGGGCTGTACAGTAACAGCCTATTTCAGCCTGGTATCAGGCGCCATTGAAGATAGTTGACTTAGCTTTTATTAGGCTGGATTTCATTTTGTGTAAGCTGCCTAGAACAACTGATCACTTAGGCTTTGGTAGAAGCATCCCCTGTTAGAAACTAGTTCTGCCCTCTTGGAGGGTGGGATGTGTAAAAACAGATTGTGTGATTTAGCACGTTCTTTAAATACTCAAGTAGTAAACTCCTTTCCACAAAGCTAATAGAAGCGCTCATGACTAGGCAACACTAGCTATGGTGAAAAATACAGGCTTGCTAATCAATAGTGAGTGTAATTGCTTCTTTATGTTGTCTCCAAAGCCTTGGGGGCCTCTGCAAGGCAGCTGTGTGCTGCTGGCTGAGGGATGCCAGCTTGCTGCCTTCAGGAGGCGCAGGTGCTGATGGAGGGGGTGGTTGGCTCCTTCCATGCAGCAGAAGGTCATTGAATGTCACTTGATTTTGTGGGTGTCTTAGAATGAAGTTATTGGTGATGGAGGAGAATAACAGCTCAACTTGCTTACTTGCATCTCTGTCCTTGTGATGCAGCAGTTGTTTGCTAGCCTTGACCTAGTGAGGTAAGTGACTGCATGTGAACAGCCCCATCGAGGTAATGAATTAAAAAGCTGGACTCTAAAAGTAGAACCTGATTCCTACTCTTTTTATCTACTCACTTTCCAAGATGAAAAACACTGTCTCTGAGGGGGAAAAAAAACCAAAAACAAACAACCCAACATTTGTCCCTGTAAAAAAAAAACCAAACAACTCCAAACCTTTGCCCTTGTATGGCTCTTTTCTTTTGCAGCTCACACAGCTCTAGTTCTGAGAGTACCAAGCCAAAATACCTGTAATGATGGAAACACTGCTTCAGACACACACACACACAGACACACACAAAAAAACAAGCAGGGGGGGGGGGGTGTTTGTGTGCACATTNNNTTCAATGGGATGCTTTTTTTTCTGGGACTTTGAGCAAGCACCAACTTTTCGATCCAATCCTTTTCAAGTAATTGCTTGAAATGTGTAAAGTCCTATAAAAGGATGGAGAGCCTGTGGGTTGTTCCCTTCATGTGTCAAGGTTCTGAATCAGCCTCAATTTAATAATTACACACGGTGTTTAGCTTGCAAAGTCTAGCTCCCTCAAGTTAGGAAGTGCCTGAGCTACACTGTCTACGCAACCTTTAATTGGGTGGCTATCCTGTTCTTGCCTAATATGCCAGAAGAGGCCTCTGGCAAAGCCAGGACTGGAACCCAGTTCTTCTGGGCACCTTGTTGCCCTCGTAAATCTCAGACAGCATGCTTTTCTTCGGTATCAAATGATGTTCAATGATAAAATTACAAGCTCTTACATAATGAAGATGACATGTAATCTCATTAAATACTGTCAACTCTCCATCACTCAGGAAAATGGAGAGCTGGGGTATCCTGGAGATCAGTGAGCTCAGTAGGAGCAGATGAGTGATTAAATTAATCCTGGTTCTGTTAAGATCAATGCTGGCTGAGATTGCACTCTCAGGTGGAATGTAGCCCCCTTCTGAGCTTGCTCGGGTCTCTCCAGGTTGCCCTCCTGTTACCAGGCTTTAGAAAAACTCTTGCTAGTTAGTATGTTGAACCTTAGCTGGCTCCTTAGGGGTTATGCAGTTTGGATCTTGTGAAAGGACAGTGGAGGCACACCTCTGGACCCAAGCTGACTTTCCACAGGCAAACTGAGAAGTTCCCTTGGAAACAAAAGAAGAAGAACATCTAAGGAGAAAAAAAAAAGAAAAGTTGAAGCAAGAAGTGTACAAATCAGCTGTCTTCCAGCAGGCCTTGTTAGTACCCTGGTGCTGCCAGGTGACAGTAATGCATTCCAGAGGAGGCTACAGCTAGCCAGGGTCCAGCTGGGTTCATCACTCAAGTTTGTGTGTTGCCATCCCTGCAGTATACACCTGGCTGGACACAAGTCTCCTCAGTACAGAACTAGCCCTGTGTGCCTGTGTTTCTGGTGTCGATCTGCAACCCCAACAGACCAGGCAGCAGCTGCATGTTGCCAAACCCAGAGCAGAAGGGCAGATCTCGATCAGTGCTACGAACTGAAGGCTGTGAAAGGCGCCATGTCCAGCGCTCAAGCCCTCAGTGTGTCAATAGCCAGGATGTCAGGCAGAAAACAGAACCCTGTTACACTCTGTGTTGTGTTCACTCGTGTAACAAAATGAGTTGCTGTCCCCAGAGAGCTCATACACCAAGTGGAGGAAGTAGCTCATTAGTCTGCTGTTCACTCATTCATTTATTCATACATTTTTCTTCCAGCATTGTTTTTCTGTGACTAACAAGCAATTATTTGAACCCTTTCCTTGTATGAGAACCATGGCCCTTCAGCTCATCCGCTGTTATGATCCACCTGCCTCTCTCATGGGTTTCATGATTAGTCAATAAGTTTAGATAGCAAGTTACGTAACCTTTATAAATAATGTGTTTTGAGCTTTGTATTTTCAGTTCATTCAGAGCTCAGTTCATTTATACCATATCCATGGGAAACAGAAATTAATTACTGTAATGGAATACACTGGAAACCCAATTCTTAGATTTATGATGTTGTGGAGGAGAAGAGAACTCACTGTGAACAACTGAATCACTGTTCTGACTCTTGAAGCTAAATTAAAAACTCTGCTATATTTTCATTGGCTAGTTTAAAAAAAAAACCCAAGAATCATAAAACTGGAAAACATATGGCATACATGAGTTCTATTTGCTCCAGTGATGGTCCCATCCATTTAGAACTGTAGACATTAAGACACCTCTCTAATAAATTATCTTGCCTTCTAGTAGGTGCAATTCTAGCAACTTTATGCCATTGTAATTGAAAGAAAAGTAATTTTAAAATAAGGGAATAGTGTATTTGTTTTGAGCCCAAATATTTATTTTAGCCAAATTATGACTGGGTGGAAATGAAATGCAAAACTGCAGTTTTGCCCAGATCATAACAAGCACTGAAACTTGATGGGTTTTGCAGATTTTTCAGGTTGTCCTAAAGTCATATTAATTGCATTTCAGTTTGAACATTGAATCATATGGTCCTATAATATGAACTTTGCAATAGCAGTGAAGGCTGAAGCAATTTTGTTCTGTGCAGAAGAGAGAGACGGACAACTGGGGAAGTGATTACCTTTCATCTTTCCCCCTTTGGCCCCTGGAGTGGTAACCCTGGACCAGCTCTTTCAGCACCTACCAGCCAATCCAACCAGACCCATCCCATTTCTCCTGGGTTTATTACAGCCCTGTGCAACAGGCTGCTTCTTGCTGCTGACTCAGTTCTTTTTGTTGTTGTTGTTCGGTAAGAGTGAGATTGCCAAAGCTGTAATTGTTTGGGTTTTTAAAAAATGAGCTTCTCGTCTTTGTTTGCTGTATTGGGTCTGACTGAGCTGGAGTTAACTTCCCCCATAGCAGCCCTCCCGCGCCGTGCTTTGCACTGAGATCTGGAAAAGTGCTGATAACACGCTCGTGTTGTGGCTACTGCTGGGCAGGGCTCGCACAGCAAATGTTTTTTCACCATTGCCCCTGCAGTGGGATGGGGTGGACAAGATCTTGGGAGGGGACACAACCAGGACAGCTGACCCAAACTGACCAAAGGGATATTCCATACCATATGACATCAGCTTAAGTATAAAAGCTAGAAAAAGGAGGGGGGGCATCCACTTGTTCTCTGGTGAGACAGATATGCATTCCTGAATATGATATGATATGACATGATAGATATGCAAGCCCTGCTTCTTGGAAAAGGGGCCAAAAATCACCTGCTGATGGGAAGTAGAGAACAAATCTATGTTTTCTTTTTCTTCTGCATGCAGACTTGCTTCACTTTTCATTAAACTTCCTTTGGCTTAACCCACGCGTTTCATCTTAGTTTCTTCCCCCTGGTCCAGCTGAGGGGGGGTAGGGGTATGTGTGTGAGAGCAGTTTGGTGGGCACCTGGTGTCCATCCAAGGTCAAACCAGCACATATGCCAACATTCTTGTCAGAAGAACTGACTCCAGCTGTCTGTCAGGCATGGTGGGGAGGAGGAGAGATGGGAGAGCAGTAAGCATAAGTTGGCTAGCTCTGAGGCAGAAGACTTTCTAATTCAAAGATAGACCCAGTGTAATGCGGCCCACTGAGATCTGTGACCCAGGACTGGATTAAGACTTGCCATCTTTTCCCCTCTGGGAGCAGGGAAGAGCATGAGCTAATCAAGCCCCTGGCAGGAGCATGGATATGGCATTTGCCAGTACTGGTCTTCCACCATATGAATGGCCATGCAGAGCCAGTCCAGAGGTCTAATGAGCATCGTGCCCACTTCTGGCAGTGACCAGCAATGGGTGTTTGGAGAAAGGCTGGTGGGCACAGAGCGAGTACAGACCCTCATGTACCATCTCTAGTTCTCTGAAGAACAGGGCAAGGATTTCCTCACACTGTGGTGGTCCTCAGATTGTCCTGCTCTGTAACTGCATCGGGAGCTGTGTGCCAACAGCCACCCAGGACAGCTAGAAGCTGTGACATCCAGAGATAGCTGGGAACTCCCATGGGGCTTCTGGCTCAGCAGGAGTGCGAGCTGCATCCATACGCAGGATGGCATCTGAAGGTAGATAAAAAGAAAATGATTGCCTTGACTCACTGGTGCATCCTGTAATTTGAAATGGGAAGTGGAAATATAACCTGTTTTGATGGTCTGCTCCTGGAAGCTCACTGAACCAGAGACTTTCCAGATGACTCAGAGCAAGACAGTAGTTCACCAAGAACTGCTGTATCAAGGTTTTGGCAGGATTATATAACAAGCAGTTGTCCTTCACTGCTGATAAAGTGCATTCTCTTTGAGACTGATGCCTACAATTGACCAGTTTCGAGGAACTGCAATAAAACAAAATGGCAAGTGCCTGGAGGCATTTGCAGGCTGCAGCTGAGCTGCCTGGAACAGACCTAATAATCTGTTTCTAGACATGGTGCTACAGCTGTTCAGGAAGAAGAGATAAAATTTCACTGCTAGCCTCATAATGCCACCCATTCCTTTGCAGTGGAATGTACAGTTTGTGTTTTGCATGGCATACCTCTCTCTGTTTAGCAAAAGCACCAGAACTGGTTCTGGAGAATGTACCTTTTCTTCACAGATAAAATATCTAAGATTCAGAGAGTCATCTTTTTGATTTTTGGCAGTTGGGGCAAAGCTGCCTTCTTTTGTGTGCTTGAGTTTTGCAGTGTCTCTTTCAGTGCCCCTCCTGTAAAAGTTTGTACTGGATTTGGTGTTGCTGAAAATTGCCAGTGTTTGCAGCTGGAGGTTAAGTAGATCCCTTCTATCCTCAAAAAAAGTGCACTCTCCCAGTTCAGAAACCAAAACCACAAAAACAAACAAACCACAGTCCAAAACAAACCAAAACAAAAAAGGAATACAAACAAAAAAACCCAAACAAACAAAAAATCCCNCATGCAGACTTGCTTCACTTTTCATTAAACTTCCTTTGGCTTAACCCACGCGTTTCATCTTAGTTTCTTCCCCCTGGTCCAGCTGAGGGGGGGTAGGGGTATGTGTGTGAGAGCAGTTTGGTGGGCACCTGGTGTCCATCCAAGGTCAAACCAGCACATATGCCAACATTCTTGTCAGAAGAACTGACTCCAGCTGTCTGTCAGGCATGGTGGGGAGGAGGAGAGATGGGAGAGCAGTAAGCATAAGTTGGCTAGCTCTGAGGCAGAAGACTTTCTAATTCAAAGATAGACCCAGTGTAATGCGGCCCACTGAGATCTGTGACCCAGGACTGGATTAAGACTTGCCATCTTTTCCCCTCTGGGAGCAGGGAAGAGCATGAGCTAATCAAGCCCCTGGCAGGAGCATGGATATGGCATTTGCCAGTACTGGTCTTCCACCATATGAATGGCCATGCAGAGCCAGTCCAGAGGTCTAATGAGCATCGTGCCCACTTCTGGCAGTGACCAGCAATGGGTGTTTGGAGAAAGGCTGGTGGGCACAGAGCGAGTACAGACCCTCATGTACCATCTCTAGTTCTCTGAAGAACAGGGCAAGGATTTCCTCACACTGTGGTGGTCCTCAGATTGTCCTGCTCTGTAACTGCATCGGGAGCTGTGTGCCAACAGCCACCCAGGACAGCTAGAAGCTGTGACATCCAGAGATAGCTGGGAACTCCCATGGGGCTTCTGGCTCAGCAGGAGTGCGAGCTGCATCCATACGCAGGATGGCATCTGAAGGTAGATAAAAAGAAAATGATTGCCTTGACTCACTGGTGCATCCTGTAATTTGAAATGGGAAGTGGAAATATAACCTGTTTTGATGGTCTGCTCCTGGAAGCTCACTGAACCAGAGACTTTCCAGATGACTCAGAGCAAGACAGTAGTTCACCAAGAACTGCTGTATCAAGGTTTTGGCAGGATTATATAACAAGCAGTTGTCCTTCACTGCTGATAAAGTGCATTCTCTTTGAGACTGATGCCTACAATTGACCAGTTTCGAGGAACTGCAATAAAACAAAATGGCAAGTGCCTGGAGGCATTTGCAGGCTGCAGCTGAGCTGCCTGGAACAGACCTAATAATCTGTTTCTAGACATGGTGCTACAGCTGTTCAGGAAGAAGAGATAAAATTTCACTGCTAGCCTCATAATGCCACCCATTCCTTTGCAGTGGAATGTACAGTTTGTGTTTTGCATGGCATACCTCTCTCTGTTTAGCAAAAGCACCAGAACTGGTTCTGGAGAATGTACCTTTTCTTCACAGATAAAATATCTAAGATTCAGAGAGTCATCTTTTTGATTTTTGGCAGTTGGGGCAAAGCTGCCTTCTTTTGTGTGCTTGAGTTTTGCAGTGTCTCTTTCAGTGCCCCTCCTGTAAAAGTTTGTACTGGATTTGGTGTTGCTGAAAATTGCCAGTGTTTGCAGCTGGAGGTTAAGTAGATCCCTTCTATCCTCAAAAAAAGTGCACTCTCCCAGTTCAGAAACCAAAACCACAAAAACAAACAAACCACAGACCAAAACAAACCAAAACAAAAAAGGAAAACAAACAAAAAAACCCAAACAAACAAAAAATCCCAACCAAAAAAACAGGAATGCTCCTTTTTGATAATGTCTGATATCACCTTTTGGAGAAGATAATTGATTGTGGTAGGGAGTCCCAAGAGTATTTTCAGTCCTTGGAGCTGTTTTTGAGAACCCAGCTAGGAACTGCATGTATTCACTGATGCTCACATAACAATAGGTGTAGTGACCATGATGACTTTATTAAAACTGTATGTACCTCACCAGGAGGTTTTGTTCATTTGCTCATGATCATTAGAAGGAATGAGAGAATTTGCTTCATTCCTTCTAGTTTGTAATGGTCTAGAGGAGAAAGTTGTTATACTGACTTACTGTAGAGAGACAGATTTTGCTGCACGTGAAACTGGTAGCTCAATCTGACTAAATGCATGTCTGTCTTTATTCATGAGGCTGATAATATCCAGCTCTGTTTCCATCACATCAAATATGAATAGTCCCCTAATAGGTATATCATTGTGTCAGGAGTAATCTGGGCAAGTCACTGAGGCATAGCACAGATTGGCCCAAGATTCAGGGCAGCCAGAAG
The DNA here is from genome assembly GCA_013399075.1 of Chloroceryle aenea. Classification (NCBI taxonomy): domain Eukaryota; kingdom Metazoa; phylum Chordata; class Aves; order Coraciiformes; family Cerylidae; genus Chloroceryle; species Chloroceryle aenea. Next base: position 441,977 of record VWZY01008666.1, on the reverse strand, counting down.
AGGTCATTATTTCTACTGCTTGTACAATTGTCAAAACTACAAGTGTACATTAGTTTGGATCCAAAGCAATATTTATGGCCAGAGACATGCCATAAATGTATTTCTAAGACCCTATAAACATAATTTGGATCTTACACTGGCATTACTGGATTATAACCATTTTCCTTTCAGTAGAGTTATTCCAGATTTATCTGGAATCCCAGTTATTTTAAGAAGCATTGTGCATTTGCAAAATAGTTTGAATACCTCAGATTTGTTTCTAGTAAGCTTTCACTCTTGCAACCAATGCCTTGCATTGGATTTTATGAGAAAAACTAAATTTTCTTTAACAGTTAAGTTTTTATAGCTGGAAGCAATTTTCTTTAGTGTAACATTTCAGAAGCCCTTTATGGTTAGCAATATTTCATTGAATGCCTGAAGATTGAGACCTACTGCATGACTTTATCATGTATAAAGCTTATTATCTGACATAATTTGGTGCATAGCAGGCTTATTTATTTAAAAGGTCACACAATCATATTTCACCACTAGTAATGGCATTTTTATCCATTTAATAGGTTTATCCTAAAGCATATTTATTTCTAATACATTTTATTCTGAAGCCAGTTAATAATTTTAACTCTTCAAGGTCTTAGAGGAATAAAGAAAGCGGCATTTTGGAAGAAGCATCTGAGCTGTTGGGCCTAACCAGGAGAATATAAGGTCTGATACAATGTTCCATGTGTAATCTCATAATACAGCTCAGCACCTTGAAACATGGGNGCACCCAGCTCTGGAGCCCTCAGCACAGGAAGGACATGGACCTGATGGAGTGGGTCCAGAGGAGGGCCATGAAGATGATCAGGGGCTGGAGCACCTTTCCTACAAGGGCAGGCTAAGGGACCTGGGATTGTTCATCCTGGTGAAGGCTCCAGGGAGACCTACTAGCCACCTTCCAGTACCTGAAGGGAGCTTACAAAAAGAGTGGAGAGGGTCTGTTTACAAAGGCCTGGAGTGAAAGGATGAGGGGTAATGGTTTCAAAATAGAAAGGAGTGGATTTAGATTAGAAATGAGGAGGAAGCTCTTTACCACGAGAGTGGCGGAGCACTGGAACAGGTTGCCCAGAGAAGTGGTTGAATGTCTCCAAGGATGGAGACATTCAAGGTGGGGCTTGACGAAGCTCTGAGCAACCTGCTCTAGTTGAGGATGTCCCAGCTATCAGCAGGAGGGTTGGACTAGATGACCTCTAGAGGTCCCTTCCAACCTTTCTATGTTTCTATGTTTAAATAATCTTTTGACCTCCAAGTTAGCCAGGATGAGACAACAATCAGAGAAAACCTCACTGTGCTTTACATAGGTGCTGAAATTCTGAAGCTGTCCTGACCATTAAACTGACAGCTATCCTTTGAGTATTTGCAGGTTCTTGGGGCCAAAATATGTTTTGGTTTATTCCCCATAGAAATTTTACTGATTTGAATATAGTTGCCTTTGTTTTGCCTGCATGTAAAAAGGCTGTCCTCTCTCTCAGGGACAATGCACAGGGACCAGTGTCACCTGTAATGAAAGGCTGTTAATTTTCTACACTGTCAGGCTATTTAGGGACTAGATGCAGTGGACATTTGCCTGTTTTTGACTGAGATCTTTTCTCTGGGATTTTTCTTTTAAAATGTAACAGTAATCACAATATGCTTGTGCTGCTCCAGAGAAGAGAAGCAAGGGCAATACACTAATCTTTGCAGGAGCTGTGAGTGACATTTCTGACTTTGTATGCCCTCTGTACAACCTGCAGAGTTTTCCCAAGATGAACAGAAGGCATCATTTGCATCACTGCTCTGCTCAGGACTGAGCTTTGTGTTCATGTTGCATTACATCCCTTCAAGGATTAACATAGTTTCCAGAGAGAAAAAGCAAATGGGATTTATGTTTTAGTGGCCCAGAGGGTTCAGAAGGGAAATGGTCGAGCTGAGCTACATGACTTCTGCAGCAATGTTTTTTATCTGCTGGCAGCAGTGGTTTTGATCTGGTGCCGGCAATGCCACCACACTGGGGATATCCTGGCCAGCACTGTGCCAGTGTCATGCGATGCCAACATCATTGCTGGCAGCCTGCAGTTTACCTAGCTTCCCAGTGAGCATCAGTGCTTTGAAATAAGATGCTCTGCAGGACACTGTAATATAAGAGAGTTTGCAAAAGGCAGAAGAGAAACCAGTCTTAGAAGGATGTTCATTACAAAGACACCAGAGGGAGAAATGCCATTGCCCCTGGAGAGGATTGGGTGGTGGGGAGAAGGGACTTGCAGCTGTCAGAGCAAAAAGCTGCAGTTGTCTGCTGACTGTGCCTTCAGTACAACACTGCTGATGTCTTCTTCCCCAAGGCAGTACAGTGTGGTGTTAGAAATCACCTGTAGTTAAGTCACAGTGTTTTGGTGAAGATAAAGAGTAGCTCTTTGTGCATCCTTTGCACAATCGATTCTGCTTCTCTCCTAAAAATCATGATTGGCCCAATAAAGCAATAAATATTCCCATCTTCATTTCATTAGCTGATGATTTTATTTCTGGATAGATAGATGATGTACCAGCAGATTAAGTAACTTTTAGCACAAGAAAGGTGTGCAGTGATATTACTGCCATATAATATAGGCTTGAATAATTCAGAATTAATGCTTCGTGTTTCTGGACTACGGTTCCGTGTCCTCACTTTCTATTAAAATCAGCAGGGGCAACTGAGGCTGGTTGTAATATGTCACTATTGCATGAATTTATTTCCCATCATATTGACCAGCCTAGAAGGCCACCTGTATTATCAATTTCTGTGAATAAAAGGCACACCTAAAATAACACTAGACAAGAGAGAAAAGCAGAAGCATTGCATGCTTCAGGACATAAATCGGCTGCTAATGAACTGAATCGGGAAGAAAGACACTCTATGGGCAGGTTAGTATATAACTGTCTCTTCTGAACTTTTGTATCTTCCACCAAGGCTCTGATACTTGGCAGTGAGAGACAGGATGTGAGCGTGGGGGAATGGCTTGTGAGCTGGTTCCTCTGTTTCGGTTATACTTAGCTCTGTGACTGCACCGTGCCTGCTACCTAAGCTAGCTGCATTTATGTCATGTAGGCATGCCCTTAATGGGTAGGCTTTAAATGATTCTATATTTAGCTTTTGCTTCTTCCTAAAGTGTTCTGCATACATTCACCCTATGAAGGGATGCGATGACAAGCTAAAGACCTCTGGGACCTCCTTATCAGGATTTCTTTTCCACAGAGAGAGAAAAAAAAAAAAGAAAAAAGTGCAACTATATAAAGTGTTAGATACATATGCAAAATAGAAATGGAGAAATAGTAGGGTGAGGGGTCAGAAAACACTGTGTAGGGTTTGACCCAAGCTGACTCTAATCGATAGAAAAATTTCCACTGGCTTCCAGAGGCTGAGATTAGTTAGATGAGTGATTGCTATTTATATCACTTAGTGTAGGGAAGAAGTCACAGTTACAGCCATCATTATAATGACTTTTAGAGGGCAATATTTAAGCTAGGAACTGAAGATAGCAAGCAAATCTTTGCTTTAAAGAAGCTGGAAATGCAAGGATAGGTTTGGGTATGAGTTGCCTCGCCTAAGAGATGTGTACTTACATGAATTAATTCCACCTGCAGTTGTAGAGCACAAATTATTCAGGAAAGACAGATTGCTGAGGGTTTCAGAAGGATCTCGTCAAATAGACTGATGGGACAAAAACACAGTGACAAGGTATTTTATATGGGGGGAAAATAACTTTCATTATATGTAAACCATCATAATCTGTAAATAACCAGGGAACAGAACTTAGACTCACTATAGATCTGTTCAAATGTCAGCAATATTCTGGGCATCAGTCAAAAAGACAAATAGGAGGTTAGGAACTTTTTTACCCCAAGGTGATAAGGAACAATGAAACATCATGAGCTGTTGGGGCATGAAAAAATGCCTGGCACTTTTCATGTAAACATTTTCTCTTTGCAAAGTACACGTTTGAGGATGAAATTAATACTATTGTAATGTGTCAGGCACTGAAGAAATCCAACTCATCCAAAAGCAGACAAATGTCTGCTGATGGGAACTCCTGTGTTCCTGGCTGGTGTGTGGATGTTTACCAGGATTAGGAGGGCCTCTCTACAGGGGCAGAAAGGTGCAGGCATTCTGTCCTGACCTGAGCAACCACCATCATTTCAGGCTGGACAAAAAAGAGTAATTGGCCTCCACATACCTCTCTCTGATGAGGTGACCAAAGTGCATCCTGTTCCACCATCCAGATAGAACTGCACTTAACAGTTAAGTCAGCATTAGTTGGTGTAACACTGACGTGTTGTCCCCCATCCAGAGGTAGGAGAGTCTGTAGCATAGGTGGGAGTCACACTGCAACTTCTGGAATTTAAATATGCAGTTTTAGCTGCTCCATGTGTGTGGGGTGGGAGGAAAGAGGAGGAAGTGTTTGTGGAAAGGGTGGAAAGGGGATTGTAGGCACTTTCTCTCCCACCTTCTGTGTTTTTTCTCTATCTCTGCTCCTTCACATGTCAATACATCACTTCAGCCTCTTCCCAGAATCACAAGACTTCTGCAGAGACCAGCACCCTCAGTAAATGGAAGCTGAAGGATTCAGAGCACTGACCAAACACACAGATGCCCAATTGCTCTTCAGGTGGTCATCCTAGTGCCCACCTGACCTTTGGGTTGGAGAGGTGTCTGGCCACTGTGATCGCCAGCAGTACACTGCCTCTCCATAATACCAGGATTTGTTTGGCCCTTCATGGAGGGATGAACAGGGAGGGAATCACATCTCATGAGTATCAAGGAAGATCTACTGAGCATCACATCTTGAAGTGAATGTTACTTGCAGATCAGCAAGTAACATTAGAGCTTTTAGCATCTAAGCTTGGCTCAAACAAAAGGTTGTCAAGAAGAAGCCAGGGTACGACAACTTGGTCAGGACCCAGAGCCACAGGTTCTTATGCTGGGTGTTTGTTTGTGTGGGTTTGGAAGGGGTAGGTGCAAGGAGGCTCCAAGAAAAATTTGTCTCCCATATTGCAACCCACTGGCAAAGTATGGTCTTCCCCCAGGTTACAGGGCAGAATAAAAATATTGGTGCTCTCTAAGACAGTTTTCTCCTCCAAACACTGAAGTGCTTCTCATGTAATACCATACCTTTGTGCTGACCAGCAGATCTATAGCATAGGAGTGGACAGGGCCATTTCTGAGTCCTTCTCTGTCAGTAACTTTGGGAGGGGAGTTACTCTTTTTCCACCATCCCATAGCTACCCACAGTCAGCTTTATCTGATGGACCTTCTCAGTAAACATACTTTTTGGCTTCTTCTGATGTTGTGGACAAGAATCCCGAGTGGAAGGTTGGGTCGTGTGCCCATTACTTGCTTTTGCCATACTTGGTCTCTAAGGAAAATGCTAAGCTCTTGCAACCCCAAGTGCATGTGGGGAGCCACCTCAGGGAAGAAACCAGAGAGAATGTAGTATGGGAGCATAGGGAGCAGTCCAACGTCATTAAGGAAGAGGTTGATCTGAGATATGAAAGAGAAGCAAAATAAAGACATTCTTGAAGATGGGTGAAGGGTGGCTTCAGGGCTGCAAAATGCAGTACCAGAGGCAAGAGCAGGCTGAAACTGCTATAATGATCCCTGAGAGTCTCAAAAGCAGATGGTAAAAGATACTGAAGGCTGCCTACAGCATCCTACAAAGCTGTGTACGTTGCCTTTCCCATTTGGCCTGCCAGGCAGGAGCAGCAGCATTTGTCCTTGCCCACAAAGGAGTGGAGAAGCAGTCCTTCCTTTTATTGGCCACTCTCAAGAATGGTGTCCATGGACCCGAAAAACCTGGAGCCTCCCTTGAGCACCACAGACTGCCTGCAGGCCAGGTGGACCTTTGGTCTGAGTGCCAGTGCCTGCACACTCATCTCTGAGTGCTTCCACCACCACCTGCAAATTGAAGTCTCCTGTCTTATCCAACAGCAAGAGCCTAAATTCTGTAGGTTTTTTTACCAGTTTCAGTGAACATGTAGAGTTGATAACTCACTGATTAGTAAATATTACACAAGTATCTGCTTTGCTAAAATCCAATAATAATCATGATAAAAAATCCTAGAGACAGAATGCATGGACAGACAGGACTTGCTTTGCTGATGTTCCTGATGTTCAACTTGGTTTCCTAAGAGAATTTAATTTATACTCTATCTCCTCTTTTGAATTTGTTGGTCAGTTTCATCTGTTTCGAGGTTTAAAATGCCATGGTGGGCTAATCTCAAATACAATAAATTTGTGCAGCCCACAAAGACCAGCAGCCAGGTGGAGAAGTGAGACAGAGACCCATCCAGGTGCCCTGAGCTTGGGAAGAGAGGGTGGGACATCATGCCCCATACATAGCCATGTCCCAGGGCAAGCTGCACTGCTTGGCAGCCAGCTGGGCAGCCAGGGGCTGTGAGAGAGAGCCAGGGGGCAACGTGGCAGGGCTTAGAAAACACAGTTTGGAGTTGGTGTGAGGAGGACAAGAAGCTTTTGCTGTAAGAAATCAGGGTTGGGGAAGGCAGGCCTGGAGAAGGCAGTGGGCACTGCCCATAGACCAAAAGGAAAGCTGGATGCCTCTCAGACACTTGACCACAGGCAGAAAAACAGGAAAACTCATTCGTTTACCTTCTTGGAGATGTGAGGAAGCTCATCCAAACTGACCTGTTTACCTCATTCGAGAAGAGAGGAAACTTACCCAAATTAGGAAGCGTTGAACTACATTTAACTGTGTTTAGCCTCCACTTGTTAACCTCATGTAACCCTACAGCCTCCCTCTCGGCCCGGAGGTCAAAATACACCACGAAGCAACGCGACTCCCTCCCGGGGGCTGAAGGACACAGCTTCATTTTGGGCTCGCGTTCACATAATGGAGACCCTTTTCCCTCCTCCTTACTGTTGTGGCTGTGGCTTTTCTTTTGTGGGCCCCCTTCTGGGAGCGGGAG
>VWZY01008666.1:409670-433550 GCA_013399075.1 Chloroceryle aenea | reverse complement strand
GGTGTGCTCAGTAAATCCCCGCGAGGTAGGACCCGAAGCGCTTTACCACCCTCCGCCTGGTTCCCCGAGCAAAGCCCCACCAGCGTATAGACCCAGGGCTGCCTTGTCCACCCAGCACCGGGGGCCCTTTTGCGGGGTACCGGGGGTGTGCGCGTGCACAGAGATCAGCGTGTCTGTGCTCTTTGTCTTGAGTTGTCACCCAGGGCTGTGTACGAGATTACACTTCGAACAGCTGACAGGCAAAAAATAGGGTTTGTAGGAAATGTAACTTCGAAAATATAAAAAATATTAGGAATCGTGACTGTAACACAGACAACGCTACCAGGCTCTCTAGGGTATGAGGACAGCCTAGCTCTTCGGGGGTCCTCAGGCTTTCCAAGGACAAGGGGTGAAACTCCCCCTAAGCATACCCTTTCCATGCTCCCCAGTGACATTGGTATTCTCTTCGGGAGAAAAGAGCATCTTTTTTTTTTATGAGGCGGGGTTTAAAGATAGCAGGGGGAGGTGGCAGCTTGGAGAAGCGTGGACCGTATTTGCGTGTTCCGCTCTGCCCCTTGCAGATAAGGATGGCGCCTGATGAGAAACCGGGTGCCTCCCTTGGACCTGGTGGACTGTGAGCTTTGACCTGGCACCTGGCAGAGGCACCATGCAATGCCAGGAGACAGCAGGACCTTTGTCAAATAGGTGGCATCTTACACTAGCACGGCTGTTTGACAGCGTCTTTTTCTCATGCTGGTGCTAGATGCGTGTCACCCTTGCAGTCCTCCCGTCTCCAAAAACCCGATCTCGATGTGTGTGGAGGATTGCTTTAAAAATCTGTGCGGAATTGACCCCTGTGGAGGGGTGGGCATAGGGGCACCGGTGGGACGTGAGCAGCAGTCTGCGTGTAGTGCGTGTGTCACACGGACGCTGGTCTGACTTCTGCTACCCAGCTCTGCTGGGTGCTTCTCTGCTGCATGCTCTTTAGGGTGCTGGTGCTGGTTCCCTTGGTAGAAAAAATTAAATGTTAAAAAGGAAATGGGCCAGTAAAACTGCCTCGGAAATTCTAAGAGGACTGTTAAAGGCAGTGAAAGTAATGGAGTGGGAATTTCTGTCTGGAAGCAGTGGTATTTCCAGGGTTGTATAACAACACTGCTGTCTGATAGGCGTAACAACCGTTATCTGTGAGGATGGCTGATGTAAGGGGCTGCAGCCCCCATCTGCTGTGCCGACTCAGATGATCAAGGATCTACTGACACTAGTGCTGCTTTCCCTCCAGAGGAAGTCAGTGCGTGGCTCTTTTAAAGTTTTTTTACTGGTGTGTGGAGTTCCCTGATGCATTGTCCAGAGTTGTCTGTGAAGAGATTTTACAGAGCAATATAGACATAAAACGGAGATGCTGAGGGTAGATTATTTAAATAGTTTCGTGTCTTTTCCCATTGAAATTTTGGTGTGAAATATCAAATGTTTTTATATTGGAAATGTTGAGTGTTGGAGACAAACTCGGATGGTGAAAACAGTTTCTCTTGCTTAGGAGCAAGAAAAAGCATCCTGTGAAAAACCAGAACTTCTCACAGGTCTGCCTGAGGACAAAAACCTGTTTCATCTGAGGGATTCTCAACTGTGTCAGACTCAAGACGTGGCAGGACAGAGACAGTTTGTAAAGAGCAGCCTGGCAGACAGAGTTTAGCAGCTGCTAGAAACACGACAAAGGCTTGCAGTCGGACAAATGGCGTGCAGTGGGCTAACCAGGCTGCAGTGCTGTTTCTTTTCCTTGCCCCTTTCCTTTCTGCATCATGAGCACCTCCCAGCCCTTCCTTTCTGTGCCTCTGGCACGTAGCCTGCATGAAGTCTTTCTCTCTGCCCTATTTCTGTCCCTAACCTAGCTTCTTTGCATTCAGGCTCCACAGCGCTCTAAGATCCTGTCTTTGCTGTGGCTCCAGATGGGCTCTGCTCAGAGGGTAGACAGGGAGACCCTCCCTGGTCAGCTCTGTGCCCTCTCCCCACTTCTCTGTCCTGACAGCACCATGGCTTTGTCTTTCGGTTCTGCTGTTTCATCGTGACTTGGATCAGAGGAGTCTGATAAGACAGAAGAAGGAGTAGGGCAGACTGGGAGGTCAGCCATTGAGAGAAGCAAGCTTGAAGGTGGGAGGGAGGGAAAGGAGTGCGCCCAGGAACACGTGATGGCTGGGTCTGGTGGTGCTGGGTCATGGCGTGGCTCACATGGCTGCAGTGCATGTCTGCTTGTTATGTCACTACATGCCGCCTTTTTTTCTTGCCTTAGGGGGTGTGATAGCTTACATCAGCTCTTCAAGCTCGGCATCTAGCCCAGCCTCATGTCACAGTGAGAGCTCAGACAGCGGTTTCCAGTCGTCCTCTTCGCCTGTACCATCTTCTCCGAACAGCTCCTCCTCGGAAAGTGGCTGCAATGGCCGGAGCAATGAGGGCTCTGACGGGGCACCGAAGAGCGATCGTCTGGAGGAGACTATTAAAACAAACCAGTCGAGTGCTGCTGGTTTGACAAAAGGCCATAATGGAGTCACAAGTATGTTTGATGCTGGTTCCTGAAACCTCCATTTTCCTCTTACACATTACAACCCCATATATTACGACCAGGACCTCGATGTGACCAGCTGTGAAGGCACATAGCAAAGCCTCCGTTTTTAGCTTTTTGCATTATGTGTATGGCAGTGCAAACAGTATTGCCATGCGCATGTTAATAGATGGAGGTGCTGCTGCGGCTAACTTCAGGCAGTCCGTAAACACAGTCTAGCTTTACTTTAGATTTTCACTAGTAAAAACTGTTCTTAATAAGAATCAAACACTTGGTTAAAAAGCTGCAGTGACGTGCAGGTAGTAGTAATCGGAATCTGGCTTCAGGAGTGCTTATGGAGCTGTCTTGCAAATTGAGTTTCTCTTTTTTCATATTCTCTCCCCTGCCTCTTCACCTCGGATTTCTCGAAGGAGCACAATAAATAAATTACCAAAACATTATAGTATATTTACATAGCTGTATCTGGGACCTTTATCTTTTTCATTCCAAGCCTTAATTTGTGGATGTAAAAACCAAGGTACTCATAGCTGGATCTAAAGAATAGCCTTTTAAAAAGTGTTTCAGTCTAGCTCCAGCTATTTGTTTCACACTGTTTTCGATCATCAGAGAAGATCAGTGACCAAGAACTATATTTGAACAGTTTTGGAAGGGCAGGAATCCAACTGAGTACCAGAACACTGAGATGAAATTTGGACTAGCCTGTCAAAGGCTGCATTCTTTTATTGGCAGAATTGTTTTATCATTTTGAATCGTTACAAAGCTAGAATAAGTATCTAACAGTTCTACCTTAGATTTTTTTTTTTTTCCTAAAAAAAGAAAATACCCTAAGTTTCTACCCTAAGGTCTTATTAAGAAACTTCCTCTTAAAAATTTGCTAGCAGCTAGGTTTTTGGTATTGGGGCAGAGGTTCTTGAAGATGAAACCTGTTGTAAATTGTTCAGATAGATAGATTATTTTTATCTCAATACTAGCTCTGTTTCAAAAACAAACAAACAAAAGAAAGGAAGTTTTGTGGTTTGGTTCTTTTTCAAAGCTTAAAGTTTTCAGTTCTCTTTACAAATGAAAGCTAAATGTCAAATAAATTACATTTCTGGTAGAATATGGTTCTGTGGGAGTATTTCCAGCTGTTTCTGTTGCTTGCTGTTAAGGTAACTTTGTGATTACTGAGGTCACTGATAAAATTCCCATTGACTTCAGTGAAACCAGTGCTAGGCCAGCAGTGGGGACTTGCAAAAAGTCTTTATTGGCAAGCTGAAGTGAAACGGGTGGGGAAAAACTTAAAAAATCCAAACCATGAGTGTATTTAAAGGGCTGAGAAGGTATTTTCAAGTACAAGTGTGCAAGCATACCATTCTGAATATGCACTCAACTGACATTACATACGTAGATGTGGCTGAGTTATCAGTCCTAAATTGTTATCAAGTAGGTAGAGTGTATGGCTCGTTTACAAATATGTAAGAAAATAAAGTATCTTTCAATATTTCTATATTTAAGAAAAGTTGTTTATTCTTTTTTTGGGGAAACTGTAGCCTGTATAGGGCCTACTTGTCCAGGCTGAAAAACAGACTGAGCCTGAAATTTGGCGGCCTAGTTAAGTAAATGGTGCCTAAATGAAAGGAGACTTTATTTTTCTACAGCTGAGTATAGTGGTACTGTGATTGAAAGTTAAGTGACTACATGCCTTCTCCCTATTCTGTTGAGTGCTTATTGTTTGTTTCTTCCCCCGTCCACCCCGCACTGGTACTTTCTGAACTGATCAGGGGTTTTGTACATTCTTGTTGTCTGTTCCTCTGCTGTGGTTTGTTGGTTTTTGTTTTGGTTTGGGTTTTTTTGTATGTTGAGCTGACCTGACATAATTTGTTTTTAGTCCAGGTTTTAAAAGCTGGAAGCATGTTCCTGTAGTTGTCATTGGTTTTCTATATCTGTGACTTTTCTGTTCTGATTCTAGAATTTAATGGCATGGTTCTTCTTTGCAAAGTCTGTGGAGATGTCGCTTCAGGATTTCATTATGGTGTTCATGCCTGTGAGGGCTGCAAGGTGAGCTATATTTCTGCTCACCTTTCTGCTGGTGAAGTGCTCAAGTTCTCCCCACAGGGGAAAAGGGGTGATAATTCTGAAAAAAATGCTGGTATGCTTGTCTGTTAAATCTGAGAAATTTCAGGTATTATATAAGTTGTAGGAAAAGGCAAACCACTTAGCAATACACAGTATTTTCCAAACTCTGCAGTACTTTCTGTTCTTGCCCCTTGTCCAATCTTAGCTGACCTGGAGTGCATGGCACAGAACCAGAACTGGAGACAGAGGTGGTAAGGACTGTGTCATTCAAGACACGTGAGTGTTAATTGCATTAAGAGATAATGGACATAAGTTGTCACCTGGGCTGGGATACAGAAAAAAACAGCTTTAGAAAAGCAATTCTCTCCCTGCTGTAGGGAACACCAGGACTGGGCGATTGCATGTTCACGCATCAGTAGATCTATATTTTTTGATGTTATAATACTGCAAATTCTGTTCTCTGAAGGAGTTTATCAGCCAAGGGATTTTATGTAAAAGAACCACCTCTGAAGGTCATACAGTGCAACAGGATGGTTTTGTTGCCAGACTGTGGAGATTGAAGTCAAATGATCTGATTCTGACTTTCATCTTTGCTCTTGATGTCATGGGAGTTTCAGGGCATATTTTATAAACTGTCAGTATAGCAATAGAGGTAATACTGGAGATACTTTGCTCTTAGGTGCTGATGAGACAGGGAATACCCTAGCAACTTCTGTAGTTAGAAATCCTAACTGGTTTGTGTTACACACAGATCACACACAAAGGGGAAGTAAATAATGAGGACCAGCAAGTTCTTTAAAATCACTTGGGGCTGATGGCTCTGAAGCAGCTGACGAGACACAGTGAGGCTTTCTGTGATTGCAGGGAGGTGAAACGTGGCAGGAGGATTTGATACGTGCTGTAATAATAGTTCTGGGTTTGGTTTTGTTTGTTTGTTTGTTTACAGGGTTTTTTCAGAAGAAGCATTCAGCAAAACATCCAGTATAAGAAGTGCTTGAAGAATAACAACTGCTCTATAATGAGAATGAATAGGAACAGATGCCAGCAGTGTCGTTTCAAAAAATGCTTGTCTGTTGGGATGTCAAGAGATGGTACGTTCCTCTACTGAGCAGTGATCCTCTGAGAGGGAACCTGCTGCCCACTTCAAAACCAATTTCTGAGGGTCTTAACGATGGAAAACGGAGCCAACCCTATGTCAGGGACTGTTTCCATGTCTGAGAGCCATTCTTGCTCTGTGACTTTCCTGAGCTGGTAACATTTTGCTGGCCACAGCGCTGTCCTCCCAGCTCTGGAGGCTGGTGCAGTGGTCTCTTAGGGGGGAACATTTGTAACAAGAGTCTTGATTTTGTTTTTCTGAGTTAATATTTATAGCTGTATCCTGTCTGAATCTGAACACGACTCTTCTCTTTTTTTTTTCTTTTTTTGGTTTTGTTTTCTAACTGTTGATTTTTCAATGAAAGGGAATTCTGCCCAAGCTGACAGCCTTAGAGTAATCACTGTAGAGTCTGAAGAGTTAGGTTTGGGTGCATGGGGTGAACATATATCTGCTGCTCTTCTTTTTTTTCTTTTTCCTTTTTTGAAGGGAGGGGGGAAGGCAAGGAAGAAGGAGTAATGTTAAGCTGTGTCTCTGACCACCTCGCTGGAGATCACTCCTTGTGATGTTTTAAAAAATGTGATGCTGAAAGTGTAGTTCATTAGTCTGCTACAACTTACAGTCATGAACCAGAACTCTTCCTTCTGTTTCACTTTTTAATTTTCTCTGGGTGTTTATTTCACAAGAACTAGGAATCTTGGGCTGTTAATAGTTTAGTGGGTGGAGTGTTAAAACTTATTTTAAATAATTGTTCCAACTTCTTGTTGTGCATGGGAGTTATTTCATCCCCTAGGCGCTTGTTTGCACATAAGGTTGCACCTGCTTTAATGAAAGAGATTTAGTTACATTAATGATGGACTACTTCATGATGAGCATAATTACATCAGTCGAAACTGGTTATAAGCCCTTGCGAGGCTGTGGTTGGACAGGATGGTAGAGGCAGTTGTAGATTCCCTAGGACAGGGTCAAAAGGGCTGCAGCCACAATGATGCCCATCCCCTTGCCAGCAGAAAGTGTCCTTGTCAAGGCAAAGTTATCAGGAAAAATTGCCAAGGTAAGCTTCATTCAGCATTGATTCTCTTAATTGTTTTGGCACATTATATAATTGGTCTATGAGGAGCTGTCCTGTAGGACTTGTATTCAAATATGATATGAGCTGTGTTTAAATTCAGCTAATTGTCAGCTTCCAAAGTTGTACTGATTTAATTGATCCAGTCTTAAAGCCTGACAATTAACACACCGCTGTGTGTACAGTCCTTAGCCAGGTTTGTAGCAAAAGGGGAAAAGACTTTAGAGATTGCATGCTTTAGAGCTGCCTTCTCTTTGTGTGTAAGCAGCAGTGTGTAATTTGTATCTCATGCCAGTCCTATGGCTGGGAAGCTACTCAACTTCAGTGGTAATACTTCTGCTGTAATGTTGGTGAGATCAGTTAAACTTTTCCTTTGAAAGGCAAGATTATTGGTTGGGGGGGATGTTTTTTGCGTGTGTGTGCCCTAGTTTTATGCTGTGGTTTGATGCCTGTGTCTGCTGCAAATACTTTCAGGATTGACTTTTGGTTTTTTTTTTCCACTTTTCATTTCTCCACCTCGATAGCTGTTCGATTTGGCCGTATTCCCAAACGTGAGAAGCAGAGGATGCTGATTGAAATGCAGAGTGCTATGAAAACGATGATGAACAGTCAGTTCAGCGGTCACTTACCCAATGAAGCATTAACAGAACATCAAGATCAAGCACCTCAAGAAGACCTTTCCTCCAAGCCCAAACAAGAGCGGGAAACCATCAAAAGCCCTTGTACCCCTCCTAGTACTGACATGGCTAAGGAAGAAGTGATTGGTATGGTCACTAGGGCCCATAAAGACACTTTCATGTACAACCAAGAACAGTCCCAAAGCCCAGCAGAGATGATGCAGTCCCAGAGCAGTGAGAGAGCGTCAAAGAACAGTGAGCAGTACATCTTGAGCAGTGAGCACTGTGTTAATGGGCTTGGTGGCCCTCAGTACCCTGAAAGCGAGCAGCACCTTGGCGGACAGTACAAAGGGAGAAGTGCAATGCATTATCAAAGTGGGCATGCTATGTGTTTCCCAAATGGCCACTGTATGAACTTCACCAGTGGTTATACTCAGCGACTGTGTGATAGGATCCCAGAAGATGGCTTTTCTCCGAACAGGAATACCACTTACTCTTGCAGCACTGGAGGAAGAATGCATCTGGTATATTGATACTGATTGTTTGATATGACTTATCAAAGGGTTTGGTGATGGGTGTGATGCAGCTGTGCCTCTTCAGTCAGTAGAGCTGCACATCATTGGCACAACTGCTGAAACTTAACCTAGTAACCCAAGTTAGTGCAAATTGTCATGAAGGAGAGTAATGGCTTGAGTTGTGTGGAGGATTTAAAATCATACAAGTGATGGGGTTTATTGGCTTTTTTTTTTTTAGCAAAGTGAAAGTCGACTAAAGTCAAAGAGAGACTGAAGAAAACTCGTGGCTTTTTTTTTTAACTGGCTTGACTTAAACTCATAACATCTATTTTCATTTTGATAAATTCCCTTCACTCAATCCTCTTGAGAACTTCACTTTAAAATAGTCCACACAGTCTGTATTTTCCTTAGAGGTATTCTGAGAAAGTTTCTGGGGAGAAACCTCAGGGCTGGGATTTTAAGCCAGTCTGTTTGCATGCCTTGCTAGTGTGTTCTAAAATCTCTCTTTGTGGGGAAGAGGAGTACATGTTTTGTTTTGTTTTAATGGGGGTAAGCTGATTCTGTTAACAGGCAGTGTAAAATACAGGTTTGGTGGGACCCACAGGCTAAGTGACCTTCTCCCCTAGAACATACTCAGATTTGAACAGAGGCAGGAGGAAGATGCCCAGCTAAACTGCTTGGGAGAAGTTCAGGGTCTTTTCTGTAGTACTTACTTAAGTGAGGCTCTGAACATACTTCAGGATACCTTAGATGACTTAGAACATTTTCTCACTTAACAAGGATGTTGACAATTTTTAACAAGGATGCTTCCTTTTTTCTTGCTGGTTTAGTTGTTTGTTTTTTTTTGTTTTTTTTTTTTCTTTCTTAACAGATCCCTCCTGTTTGCCTTGCACTTGCTGTTTCTTTGCCATTCAGGCAGCTAGTTCTGTATGCCCCTTAAAATAGACTGTCCTTCTCTTTATCACTGGAACCACCTGGAATGAGAGAACATAACATCCTCATTCTCATTCTGTGGTCCTGTCGAGAAGTGCAAGCCTCTGACCTTTCTGAAGTACTTGAGCTGCCAGTGTTTTTCTTCCTGTCTGTTGTAAAGAGCCTTCACAGGTTCTTGAAGGCCCCTAAAAGTCTCCACACAGTACAGGCTGTTTGTTTTGATGCTGAATTTCTGTTTGGTTTTGTGGTTTGTGTTTTTTTTGTTTTCATTTTTGTTTGTGTGTGTTTTTTATTTTTGTGGGTTTTTTTTTTGTGTGTGTGTGTTGTTTTGATTTTGGTTGGGTTTCTTTTTGTTGGTGGTTTTTGTGTTTTGTTTTTTTTTTCTTTTTCTTTTTGTTCTTTTTTTTTTCTTCTTTTCATTTTGTCATTTGTTTTCTTCAGCTATGGCATACGTGGATCATGCCATCCTTAGCAGGCTGTGACCTTAATTGCAGACTCTGGGCACTACACCACTATACCACAGCAAATAATAGTCATTCCCAACCTTTCTTCCTTGCAGGGAAAGTATGTGGAGTCACTACAGCGGCATTCTTGGCACTCTTGAGAAACAGAGGTTAAACCTGTCAGTATGGGCAGGCAGGGAGTGGTGATGCCTGCAGAGGCCCAACCAGTTGGTTTGACCTGTGCATAGCAGCTGCAGGGAGGTTTGGTTTAACACCGATGACAATGAGGAAACAGAACCGAATCCAGCAGAGCACTTCAGGCCCCCCTCCATCCCTGACGTGAATGAGGGGTTTGCCAGAGAACACAGTGAGAGCAGGATAAGACCAAAATGAGTCACTAAGGGAGTGTAATTAGGCTCTGAACCAGTACAGAGACGTGTTCAGGAATACGTTTTTTTTTTACTCAGTAGCCCCACAATTGAAAAGCAGAACAAGTTGTTTCTGCAGAGGTTCCTCTGAAGAGAGCTAGTGACAGAACAGGGAGCATCTGGATGATGCTCTTAGTCATATGGTTAAGTTTTAGGTAGTCCTGCAAGGAGCAGGGAGTTGAACTTGATAATCACAAAATCACAGAATGTTAGGAGTTGGAAGGGACCTCAAAAAGTATTCTAATCCAATGCTCCTGCCAGAGCAGGATTGCCTAGATCAGGTCAAACAGGAACGCATCCAGGTGGGTTTTGAATGACTCCAGAGAAGGAGACTCCACAACCTTTCTGGGCACCCTGGTCCAGTGTTCATCATCCTCACCATGAAGAAGTTCCTCCTTATGTTTACGTGGCACTGAGTGTCTGAGGGTTAGGGGGAACTGTTTGAAGATGAAAATTTGAGGTGCTTTTTCTGTCTGATTCAGAGTGGGGTGTCGAATCAGAGATTCCTTATTTCAGAGTGCTGTACCTGTGTGAACTATTGCAGTATCATGGACAGAGCAGTGGTCATTGTCTGCCATGCTTCTGGTTGTATGCCTAAGCCTTTCCTTTTGCCAAAATATCTCATGATTTTCAGTTTATGGAAAAGGTCCTCCACTACCACACAAGTAATCATTTGGGTCCGGGCATTGTTCTCAGACACACAGATGATGTAGTGATTCACAGCTGAACCAAGAATCTGCAGTTCTACTCCTTGACTTTTGGGGAGAGCTTTCTGTGTAATGACTGCCCAGAGTAACTGATACTTGGGGGGAAAAAGCAAACACACAGACCAGTAATGTACATCTATGTATCTTGGTCTTTTTTTCCCTAGCTGTTGCCAAATACATACACACATGCTCATGTATATATCTGTTGAATATATTCTTGTAGTAGATCTTTGTAATGGATCTTGGGACCTTCAACTCAAAAGAATTGCTTGACAATTGTCAGATTCAGGATGCCCTGCAAAAGTAGCATAGCTCTGAGGAATTACTAATCTATTTCACTGCTTTCTATTTGCTTTGCTGACATTATGTAGGATTATATACAGTGTTTAGTATACTTGTGAGGAATACTTGAATTCTTGTCTTTGTTGATGACAGGTGAAACAAATATTAAAAGGTTTAAAATTAATTAAAAGATGTCAATTTTGAAAGCAGAATTGAAAGAATCTCAGAGCATCTGGTCAGGTTTTACAGAGGGAATTTATTGGCAGTCAGCCTTGACTGATGCATCATATCTCACCGTAATGGATTCAGATTTTCCTACAAAAAGTTGCTGTGTGTTTGTACATAAAAAAAAAAAGAAAGAGAATTTTGTCCTTTTGTGACTGAGCAAAGTTGGAATGCCGGTTCTTTGCTCCTCCATCAGCAATAGAATACGTAGGAGAAGAAAATTGTTCTGGTAATGAGGGTGTAAACCTGTGACTCAGGAAACCAAGGCTCCATTCCTTGTTCTGGTATTGACACCTCTGTTACCTTGACTGAATCACTTTAGTTGCTTGCAAATCAGGAAAGGTAAATGAGAATGAATGTAGTAGTGACTGTGAGATTACAATTGTTTGATTGTGAAATGATGATTAATTGTGAGATTACAGGGATAATACAAGTAACAGAAATCCAGTTGTCAGGCTTGGGTGATATCAGGGAAGAATGGCATAACCTGGGTTCTCAAGTCTTGTGCTATAAACAAAGTTGGTGTTTCCAAGGTCAGCAGATTTAGAAACAGACTACTAATGAATGGCCATGTGTTTTTTATTGTTTGTTTGCTTGAAAGAGAGGAGGAGAAATCCAGTTGCTTTGGGAGCTGACTGAGGAATACTGATATTTTTTCTCTGCATCATCATTGCAAAGTTTACTTTGAAGAATAAGCCTTCTTCTGTTAACTATTTGTCAGTACTTGAAACTATATCTTTAAGAGTTTTTTTCTGTGTTCTGTAAACATCAGGTCTGCCCAATGAGTAAGACTCCCCACGTGGACCCAAACAAGTCTGGCCATGAAGTCTGGGAAGAGTTTTCCCTGAGCTTTACCCCTGCGGTGAAGGAAGTGGTGGAGTTTGCCAAGCGCATCCCAGGTTTCCGAGATCTCTCCCAGCATGACCAGGTTAATCTTCTGAAGGCTGGGACCTTTGAGGTGAGACCACTGTGTGTATAATGCAGACCTGACAAGCTGTCCATCAGTCTTCTGAACCCCTTAAGTTAAAAAAAAAAGGGAACTGAGTTCTATCAGGCAAAACCAGCTTGTTTGGTGGATGCTGGCTCAGAGCTTTCCTTAAGCTGATGGTGTCCAGTGCTTCTGTTTGGTCAAATCTTGGTGAGCTGTCTGTCCTCCCAAGTGGCTCAAAAGTGCCTCAGCCCTTTTACTTCCCTGGGTGGTAATAAATGACGAATGAGTTTCTTGATTTTTGGTACAGCAGCAGTTGCTTTGATAGCTACCTTTGCTTAGCCTGGAAAGAAGCAGACTGCAGCTGGAAGGGTAGAAAGCTTAGAAAGCTAACTATTGACTTACAAGTTTTGTAGGGAAAGTGTTTATCACTCTGGTTATCCTTCCTTCTGACGCTGTGCTCCCTGCAAAAGCCAGAGCATTCATCATGACCAGTCACCACTAGCCTTTGTCGGCAACTGGGCTTTCCTAAAGCTTCCACCTGCAAAGCAGTAACACTAACTTCTAGCTGTACTGCTGCAGCTTTGTAGATAACCTTGTACTAGCTACAGCCTGACTTACTTTAGACTAATCCCACCAGGTTCTTGTGGTTAATTTCACCCACTTGCAAGAGTTACATATACGTGAATCAATGATGTTAAATTGGGAATGATACCAGTGTTTTATAATTGATGATCTTCAGCAGGGCACCATTACTTCAGGTTTTAGTTACTCTTCCAGACTCTAATAGACGCAAGACCATGCACATTTTATCAGTATTCAGATGTGAAGTTTAAATTTAGAGGAGCCATGTATTCTATGTTGCTGTGCTTTTCTGGGGAGGGCAGGGTTGGTGATGCTTTTGCTCTTGTTTACTTCATTTATTCTTTCAAAGAGGGATGCTGGACTTCATGTTTACTGAAACAGAAGATATCTCATGTAATGTGTTGGGTCTTTGATCTGCGTTTTTACAGCTGGGTTCTAAAATGGATACTTACTGGGTTGGAAGGTACAGGTTATACTGGAAGACTGGGTGCCTGGAGTGTGTCAGTTTCTTTCTTCCTTTTTGCTCTCATGTATTTTTTGCAGTTACAGTTACTCTTGACCTTTTAATACTCATGTGCAACTCCTGTAGCTAAGGGCTGTGCTTTCACTTCTTTAGCTACAGCCTCTTAGATCACTGCTCACATTAAACAAAAAAGTGTTGGTTCCCTCCTTTGGAAAGTGGCGTACTGCCCAGTGCCCTCAAGGAGGGTGGAAAATCAGGCTTGAACTGTTCCTGTAGCGTAAAGCCAGCCTTCATGTTTTGCAAGTAAAATGATTTGTCTTGGCCTTTCTTCACCATAAACTTTTCTCCAGCCTTGTTTGTATGCCATTTAGCCGGTTACAAACACTGCTGATAAGGTTTCTATATCCAGGGGAATTAATAATCATGTGCAGTTGCTTGCTTATCCCTATTCACTTACTTAGAAACATTAATATTTCTGTTAGTGAGCTGGTACCTGTAGTTAAAGGCTGATGTAACATCTTAACAACATTAAAACAAAACAAACAAAAAAACCCCAAACAAACTAAAAAAAAAAACAAACAAAACCAACAAAACAGGATTAAAGCCCCCATGACTATAGAGGCAAAAATGCCTTGAAGGCCTGGTGCACACAAGGTCATTTCTGTCTGCTGGGTAACTAGACTAGGACATCCAAACATCTGCATGTTAATAGAAGGAACCTAAGTGAAAGTAACTGCCTTTGATCCTGTTACGGATCCCTTGAGCACCAGTGTCTGGGTGTCTTGGCACTGTGCTTACCAAGAGCTTGTACTCCAGAAGTGCTCATTCCTTTGAGGGTAAGACACATGGAGGCGATGTTGGTGCAGGAGCATCAGAGTTATATATATTCACACACATGTAAGCTTAAAAACACTTCTTAGAACAGGGAGTACTAGGGAGCTCGGTATATTGTAGAGGCATTTGCATGGCTTTGCATGGGAACCAGCTCAGCAGTGAGCATAAAATAAGGAGCTCAGTTGGATTTGAGCAGGTCCTCCCCCACCTCCACAAGCTCACGCTCCAAATGTAGTTCATGGTAGAGCTAAAAAAACCCCTTGGATCCACTGAGACAGTGACTGAATTTCTCCACAGACTCAAAAATTTGGTGATTTGGCTGCAGGTGGTGGGGAAGTGAGCAAGCATTTGCCTGTGTGGAAGTCTTTGTGTGCTCATATTGCTATGGTCAAGTGATGAGGTTGATCAGGTATATCCTCAGCATGCACAAATAGGAGTCTGTCTTGAAGTGAAATGGGATGAATCAATTGTGTGCTTTACCATAGTCTAAACTATTCTTTCTTGGAAACATTTGAATGGTGACACTGAAATCTGTAGGCAAGGTGTTTGCCTCAGTATTAAGTCAACATAGCTTCATGGGCTTTGGTTTTGAATACCAGTGTTAATACTGGTTGCTCCTTATCTAAACTTCATGTTTCTAAAGCCCAGTTCTGTAAGGGGAATACAGTTTTGAACTGAAAAGATGTTGAATAACAGTGGGTTGCTGCTAATGCACCAAGTTCATTTTTGTCTGTCTGCCCCTTACCTCCTTTTGTTGTACTTTGAGGGCTTTTGCACTTAGTTTTCTGCACACTATAGTTGGTGTCATCAGAGAACATAAAACTTAGCGGAGAAAGGTGAATAATACGTAGTGCTTATGGGTCCATCAAGATTGCTGCATATAATTTGGCTGTTAAAATTCAGGAACAGGTCATGTCATTTGTGTGAATAGTGTTTGAATTCTCTTTTTTTCTTTCTTTGAACCCTCCTTTTGTAAGCTTATCAAAGGCACTAGTCTTTTGATGAAAACCTGGTTATCTGATCTGTAGTAAAGATTTAAATCAATGCTGTTATGTGGGGTGAGAAGAGACAACTGTCACACCAAGAGATGACAGCAGATCTGAAGTTTTAACCAGTGCCAGTTGGTTCATTTTCTCGAAATAAGAAGGCTGTTCTGTGCTACTTAAACCTTGAAAATGTAAATAAGGTTGTTGAAAATGAGCAAATGAAACTTTACAAGCCATTCCAGTGGGAAACATTTCACAATACGACTGAGAAACCACAAGAGAAATTTCAGCCCAGAGGGGTAAGTTCAGCACATGTCAACTGCTCCAGCCCAGGTGCTTATACCAAAGGGATATTCCCAGCTGCAGCTACGGACCAGGTGCTGTTTCAAGCCCTGCTTCTCTAGCCTTTTGAAGGCTGTACCTGTGGCTCCTTTCTACCAGAGCTCATTAACATGCCTGTGGGTACAGCGCATGGTACTTTCCCAGAGAATGCCCAGTGGGCCAGGCCATCAGGTGGTACAAAATGGCATTACTCTATTGGAGCTGCTCCAGTTTGCGCCAAGCGAGAATCTTGTTCAAGACCTTGATTTTGCTCCTTGTGTAGCCAAGAAAATGTTTCTTTTAATGCTCTGTATGCCTTTGGCTGTTTGGTGGCTTAAGCAAGTTTGTGTTCCTGGCGTATTTATGAATGGCATTGTCTTTGTGGCTCAGGCTGTCTGAGGCTTACATTTTAATTTTCCTCCCTTCCGTGCACTGTAACCCCCTCCCCTGCATCCACTTGCTAAATTTTTCACTTACTTGTTCCTCTCCAGACTACTGGGCCAGAGCTTGCACTGTTTTTTACAGCTCAATAGCATGCTGACAGTTTCTGTATAGAATGCTTGTACAGCCGTTAATGAGACAGTGGGAATGATGTTAAAAGGTTTAATGTTTTTCTTGGGCTTTTCTAGAAATCCACCTATATTTATTTATCTGCTTTTGTTGTTCTTTTTTTCTTTCACCAGGTTTTAATGGTACGCTTTGCATCTTTGTTTGATGCAAAGGAGCGTACTGTCACCTTTCTGAGTGGAAAGAAGTACAGTGTGGATGACTTGCATTCAATGGGAGCTGGTGATCTGCTCAACTCAATGTTTGAATTTAGTGAGAAACTAAATGCCCTGCAACTTAGTGATGAGGAAATGAGTTTGTTTACAGCGGTTGTCCTGGTATCTGCTGGTAAGGAGAGAAAGTTAACTTGCACCTTTGCCAAATTTTGAGTACGGCTCTCTATTAAAAGATTTCTGTAAAATGTAAACTCGGGTGTGAAATGCAGTGGAGTAGGTTTTAAGCTACTAGCAACGTGTAATTGACTTCCTTTACATACCTGTTCCTTCTAGTAATGCCTCTTGCGAGAATGTGACAGTGGGCTTGTATTTCCCTCCTCCTTTTTAAAGAATGCAAAATAATGCACAGCAGCCATTAAGGAGGCTATTTGTCTAACTCATCTAAGTTTCACAGGACAGCATCGGTGAGATTACTCCTGACTTGCATAGCCTAAGTCTTGGGATAAGGTGGTATTTTCACTTCCAAGTATTGTCACTGAAGTCTCTTGCGTATCTTACTTAAGTCTAAATCCTACAGTTTGATCTTTGCCTATGTCAGCAGGAAAGCCCTGCTCATCTGCATTGTGACTACTTACCGCCAAAGGTCTGCCAATCCACTAACATCTTCACTGGCCTCGTGTCTTATTTCAGTCCCTGGATATACAGAACACCCTGGCCCAGATTCAAAGAAGGACTAAGCACCTACTTCTGTAGTATTATCTAAAGCCTCAAATTAGGCACATTAGCTCTGCATATAATGCTGGGAATACAAGATGCAGAATCCGTGCTTGCTGGGTAAGAAGCTCCAGAGGAATGCTGGCAGTGCCCACTTAGACAATGAGCCAGCACTTGGGGGCTATGCACTTATTGAATGAGTGCACCTCAACCACTTGAGTGGTTTATACCCACACCTTTCTTGTCAGGAAGGGGCACTGCAGGCACATGAAGCCTCTATAAACATGGTAGAGCAGTTCAGTCTAATAGCTTCCTGCATGGCCTGTCTGAACTGAACTGTCACAGGACAAGGATGTGGTGCCCGTGTAGCCTCTTCAGTTGGTAAGCAGTGGTAATGAGCAGAAGGTGCTACAGAGTTTGGAAACTTCACAAGCCAGAAAGAACAGCAGCGTGAAGGAAGCATGGCACTGTAGTCTGTTGGTGAAAATGTTCAGGTAGCAGAGAGAAACGTGAGGGTTTAGTTCCTTTTCCAGGCACAGATTTACATACTTTATCTTCCAAAACCTAAATTGACAAGAACTGGAGACAGCCTTTAGAATAAGGACTGAGAACCAGGCCTCTTCCCTCCTTGTGCAGTGTCGTAGCTAGGCTACAACCACTCCTCATGCTTGCTCAGCTGCTGGGCCCTAGAATATCACAGTATCTGTGCCACCTGTTTTGAATGTAAGTGGCTGTATGTGTTCTGTTAAATGTGTTTCTAGCACAGAGCCAGCCCCCTCCAGCCTTTTAAACACTGCTCCATGCTGTTGCTAGCTCCCAGTAGGGCTTATCTTGGGGATGGTGCACAGCACATAGTATGCAGCAGGACAAAAGGAGGAGGTGTTTGATATTTGGACTTCTTGAAGCTGCTGAGGATTTTTCAGATCACAGCTTTGGACATCATTGCTACCTGTCTTAGCTACTTTGTCTGTTCCACAGTCTGATCACAGCCTTCCTGGACATCTTCACAAAATACTTCATTTCTTTAAAGTACAACTTTATTAGTCTTTTAAGTTTGAGCCCAAACTTGCATTTGTGCTGTATTCCAGACACAACAGTAACAGTGATGGTCACTGTGAGTACAAGAACTTTCAGATGAATTTCACTCTTTAGCTTGCAAATGAATTTAAATGATGCAGATGTTACTTGCACAAGTGAGTTAAGTGAGCAAGCTTCAGGCCTGAGCAAGTACATAAGAAGGACAGAGGTGCCCCAAACAGAGCTCCTGGGGAAGATGCTTGCAATGCAGGGGCTTACCAGGAGGAGGTGACTGTAGAACTGAAGGATTGTGGGCATCTGTTGATGAAGCAGATCTTGAAAGACAGATCCTCCATGTGCCACTCCTGGAGGGGTATGACCCAGAGAGTCATTCACCTGTAAGGTGGAGGTCCATTAGAGAAGGAGGAATTGTTAGGAACAGCATCAGAGAGGATGACATGGAGATGCAAGCAAAGGCAAAAGATGCCATAAGTGGAATAAGAACTGAAGGTGGAAGAATAAGGACATTAAGATTTCTTCATCTCTGAATGAAAGTTACCCAAGGAGATTGAAAGGAAGATGATAGAGTAGTCAAGATGTACATCAGTTCCAGAAGCAGAGAGGAATGTGTGACTGTTGAATCCTGATGAAGTCATACAGTGATCCGCATGTAGTGCTGAGAAGTTCCTACAACTCTAAATAGTGCTGGTGGGGAGAATGCTTGTCAGAAGCATCTCCACATAACGCTGGATGAATAACCACTCTTGTGAGGGATATTTAGAATGTACAGAAAGAATAAGCAGGAATAGTAGCCAGGATTGTGTGTAACTGTACATTCACTTGTTTTGATGTCACCTGTCAAAGAACAAAAAAGCAGGGCCATGCAGTGAAGATGTGGGAGTGTTTCTGGCGGTGTTGAGGAATTATCTTTGTATCATTCCAAAACTGAAAGAACACTTCATTTCTGGCTTCAGTTAGCTGGATGTGTTGAAGATGGAAGGGAGATATCAAGGTGGATCATGGGCAGCGAAGAAGGAAGAAGCAAGGTGGAAGCAATGTTGAAAGAATGTGGCTCATGCATGTCTAAAGACCAGATAATCTCTTAACTGAGGGTGATGCCTTGTAGTAGAAGAATATAAAATATACACCACATATTATTCTCTCTTAGTGGGATAACACTAACAAAAACTTCGGCCAGCCCCTGAGAGCAACTGGAAGTAGACTAAGAGGGTGAAGAAAGATGTGGACTAATTGAAGAGAGGAGGCTGCAGTAGCTCACCTGAAGTGACCAGGACAGACTGGTGTGTGTTCTGTGTTCAGAGACAAGGCAGTGCTGCTGTTAGTGTGCAGAGCTCTTAGGAAACCTCACCTGGCGTATTCTGTGCAAATGTCATCACCCATGCTCAGGACAGAGCAAATCTAAAGGTTTTGCTAAGCTGGGGGCAAGTGGGATGGGTAGTTTAACAAATAAAGGCAGAGAGGCATCTCTTTACTCCTGCCATCTTGGAAAGCAATAGACAATCTTTGCAGGAGAGTGGAGCATGTGCTAATAAACATTGCTTGCTATTAATCCAAGTTCCTAATTGTTAGAGCAGAATATGCTGAAACAGCGTTCCTAAAGGGACAAATCACATTAACTCTTCAAGACGGATTCTCAAGCGGATTATATAAGTTTTTTTTGCCCCATAGCAGTAGGGAACTGCTCTCAAGAGTCCAGGAGGACTTCCTAGACTGTTTACCTGAGAAGTCTGATTGGACTGACACTGACAGCACAAGGAAGGGTTTCCCCACTCTGACTGTGTGATCTGACTCAGTGCTATTCCAGAAAGCTGTTGTCATTCTGTGTCCCAGTTCTGCGAAATTCTTAAGTACGTGTACACATCAAAGCACCTTTCTGTTGGTGTCTGTCACTTGTGTACCTATGTGCTCTGCTGAATTTACATAGCACAAAGAGACTGTGGCTTGGATATAACAGCGACTGTGCATGCTTATTAGGTGAGATGTTTTTCTTAAAAATTCATCCTTTAAAGCTGCTTACTTAGATTCCACCTAAGGGCAACAGGAATGTTCTTAAATATGTCTCTTGAAAGAGATGCTTTGGGCATGGGGTGAGTGCAGTGTGTGAAAACAATATTTTTCTTGATGTTGAAATTCTTCTTTTCTTCCTCAGTTAGGAATTTTGGGGTGTGTCATATTTCATTTTGTAGGTGCTTCAGAACACAGAAATAGTTCTTAGTTATGCCAAGGCTTGTATTCCCTTTGTCCCTGGAGATCCCATTGTGGAGATATGAGTGTGGTTTATCCTGAATGGGGTTTCTTCCTCAAACATGAACCTCCAGTCTAAGTTCAGGGCTCCATGTCCAGCCTTGAGAAGAAATGTTTGAAATTTTTATTTCCATGTGCCCTATCTCCTTCCTTGCATTGAAACTTGTGGTTTGGCAGAATATTTTAAGCACGTGCTTCAGTCTGTCCTTTTCTGGCAACAAGGGAAAGTGATGACAGAAAAGGTGACTGAAAGCTGCCAGTTCAGCATGACCTTAGTACTTTACAGAGTTGATACTAAATAATGTTTGAAAGGCTTCTGGTATGTGGGTTTGAAGCTTCTGACATAAATATATAATTCTTCTTGTGCTTGTTAATTTAGTGATTCTTGTGGTGGCTTTATGTTGCAAACTTCATCTGTTGAGAATCTTTTTTTTTTTTCTCCCCTACATTTTTTCTTTTTTTTTTTTTATTTTATTTCTTTTTCTTTCTCTCTCTCCCCTTCTCCCCTTCCTCTCTCTTTAGATCGCTCTGGAATAGAAAATGTCAATTCTGTGGAGGCACTTCAGGAAACACTAATCCGTGCATTAAGGACCTTAATCATGAAAAATCACCCAAATGAAGCCTCTATTTTCACAAAACTTCTTTTGAAATTACCTGACTTGCGCTCCTTAAACAACATGCACTCTGAAGAACTCTTGGCCTTTAAAGTTCACCCATAGGCCTTTAGGTCTCATTTGTACTTGGACTTGCCTCGTGTTTAAACTGTTTTGTGCTAAAATATGTATTTATACAGTTGTATCACTTGTTGGAGAGTTCACAGACTGTGAACAATTGATAGCTGCCCCCTAGCCATGCAATAACGCTTCAGCAGGTGCTTTCAGCTAACGGCAGCGCAGCAGAGTCCTTCAAGACATCCAGACCCAGCTGTGCCACACTTCTGCAGAAGAGGTTGCGATGAGCCCAAGTAGATGTGGACTGTTCCTTTGCTTAGACAAAAGAACCACCACTGCCCTCTTAGGTGGACTGAATGCACAGTGTATGTGTGTATGTGCATAAGGAGCATGGGACGCGATGGGAACAATCCTGCGCTAATAGGAAAATGGAAAAGCTGATTTAATTGGTCTTTCACTTATCTAATAGATGTATGTCTGTGTCTCTTGGTAACTCACTCATGGTTTCACTGTTGTTATTCCATTAAACCCGATGGAATGATTTCAGCCTGCACCCAACTCTTCACTGACCGTGTGTTCATGCCATGTGTATATAATATAAATAGTTAAGTAATGAGTGTTTATGGCTATATAAAGTACAGAGTTGTGTGTATATATGTGTATGTATATAAATAGTTCTATACATAAAGTATACATATAATTTCTTCACAATATTTTAAACTGTGAAGGAATTTAAACTTAAACCAGAAGGTGATCTATGGGAAGAACCAAATAGATGCACTTTGCCTATTGCTGAACTAATTATCTGAGCATTTCTAATTTTTAGAAAACATCAAATTTGCATTAATATGCTATGTTTGTTAATTTAAAAAAAAATAAAAATAAAAAAACAAAACAACAACAAAAAAAAAAACGAACCACCAAAAACCCACAACAGAAGAGTGGCACCAAAGGGGCAGGGTCAGAGTCAACTTCTAGAAGGGTTTCATAGAGAAATCTCAGGTGGAGATGGTTGCTTGTGGCACTAATGAGATTGATTGTCCATTGCCACTGTGAGGTTCTTATGTTCTGATAAAGGCTAGAGAAGCACCAGATGCTCTTCAAAAACTTCAGCACAGCCAGAAAGAAACTATCAGATGACTAATAGCATCTAACAAAAAAAAAAAAAAAACAACAAACAAACCAGGAAAAGTGTTTCCACAGTTGCGTTTGGATGTGTGTATGTGTTCTGTGACTGTTTATTTCTTGCAATACATCATTTTGCTGCTTCATTGCTAAATGAGAATTGAAAACTAAAATGTGAGATTCCCCTTGTCTTTTCATAATTTGGGCTTTGTGGTTCCCATGCTTGTTCTTCTGGAGCTCTCCATTGGTGCGTGTGCATGTGTGTGTGTGTGTATGTGCAGAGAAGATGCACGGGATGGTCTGGATTTTTTTCTTACAAGAAACACCACAAAAACCAACTAAACAAATGGGACTTTTTTTGTTGTTTATGCCAGTAGCAAATTACAAAGCAGATCCTCAAGGCTTAAGATTCTGCTTTTCCACCTAGAAAAGCAGCTCTCTATGGGTTTTCTCCATTTGTAGCAGGACCTGGCACCAGAAAAGAGAGATGAAAAAAACTCAAAGCAGTTGTGTTAATTAGTTATGTTTATGTTTTGCTAATGTGGGAAGAAGACGCTCCATTATCCTTGTGTTTAGTTAGCTTTCTTTAGAGGTGGCCCTCTGGGTCCTAGCATTTGGTAACACTACTACCCTGTGGAGGGAGAAACGTCTCCACTTGTTCCTGCATTTAGAAGTCTGTGGTAGTTGAGACCAGGAGCTGGAAAGCCTCCAGACTGCAGAGATCCTCCTTGCCATGCAGGAGCAGCTCTCTCACAGCAGCATGTCAAGGCGATGGGAGCCCCCCCACCCCCTGCGGAGCTGGAGCAGGGGCAGAGCTCTGCCTGCCTCTGAGCATCAGAAGCCAGGCAGAGGAGGGAAGGCTGGCACCCTGCCATGGCCCCGGCCACCTTTGGGCTGGGGATTGTCTCTCGGTAAGTGGTCAGGAGTGCAGGCAAGGAGCTGGAGGGGGTGGCTGCTTGACTAAAAGCTGGGGAAAATTCCTCTTTAGCCTTGGCTAAGCAGCAGAAGACACCTCCCCATCCCCCCTTTTTCCCTCCTCTGCAGCAGCTGCAGGGAGACCTGTCCTGCTTCAAGCTACTTTAACCACTGGATAACAGCCCTTAATACGTTCAGTTTTGCTATCCAAATGTGCTATTGGGCATATTGTCCTAATTTCTTTAACAGCCTGCATCCTACCAGTATTATTTGTTCGAGAGCTTCGCTGAATTATGCATTGAACCATTCACACTTCAGAAAGGACATAAGTCACTTGTTTTGTATTATTTTAGGAGCCAAAATGACTTCTTTGCAGAGCCCATTTCAAATGTGGAAAATACAGTTAACCCTTGGTTGTTTCGGGAGGGAAGGAGGCTTCTTACAGAGATTGCCACCCTACAACTGTGTTTTGTTGTCTTTTGTTTTACTTTTTTTTTTTCTTAAAACTGTATTACTAAGCCTTTAGGAATGTATAACCAGGACTGAGTAATTACTGCTTGTTAAATTTTTAGTTAGGTTGACCATGTATGCCTATAGATAGATACTCTTAACTTGTGCAATTTCATTTGAAATAATCTTCCTGTACATAATGGAAAAACTCATGTAACAGAAAAAAAAAAGCCCCAAATGGATTGACTGAACAGGCAAGTTGATTGAAGTACAGTTCAAAAGTGACCCACGTATTACAAACCATAGCTGGACTCTTAGAAGAAAATCTAAACTCATCGTGTTAGCTGTGTATTGTGAGCTCTTCCTTTACTGTGTCACTGGTTATACACTTGTTAAACGCTGAGATAATAGACTTCATGCCAGGCATTGAGTACTGTAGATTGGGTCATTGCTGAAAGATTAATGTACTGTATGACTTAAATGAAATTTTTATTCTTGATTTTATTCTTGATTTTGTTCTTGTTTTAAAAGATTAAATATGGGCATTATGTCAGCAAGCTATAAACTGTGTGTTTCTGGGTTCTGTTCTGCTATGTGAAATGTGGAGGGGAGGAGAGCAGGCTGAGATCAACAAAGCAGCAGCAATGGATGAGAACACCAGCTGCTGTAAAACCACCAGGGCTGTGCTGGTGCATGGCGGCTGGGAGCCCCCATCTCAGCCCACCCGTGATACCAGTCTGTCCTGCTAGGTGGTTGGATCGGGTTTTCCGGTGCACTTTGTTTACTACAGATAATGAGCTTTTTGGGTGCTGTCATTAAAAAAGTTCATTTTAAGCACCTTCATTGCTTTCAGGAATATAACTTTCTAAGTGAAAAAGGATACAGTTTAGTTTTTGGTAAAGCCAGTCTTAAAGCTAGGTTATAAGAGGGGTACATGGGTACATGGAAAACATGAAAGGCAAAAGTCTGATTTTTTTTTTTTTT
>VWZY01008666.1:367039-381760 GCA_013399075.1 Chloroceryle aenea | reverse complement strand
AAAAAAAAAAAAAAAAGAAAGTTGAAGTGAGCTGGCCCAGCACACCCTCAGAGCCTGAGTCTTAAAAGTATCCAGTGTAGGGGAATCCCCCACTTCCCCGGCGTATTATTCCAATGGCTAATTGTTCTCATGGTGAAAACTTTTCTTCTGGAGACCAAGTGGAATTTCCCCACAAGTAACCTGTACACATTACCCTTTGTCTTTTCCATGTGACTCCTTGTAAAAAGGGAGTCTCCATCTTCTTGGTAGCCACCTTTTGTGTACTGGTGCATGGTAATAAGGTCTGTCCTAAGCCTTCTCTTCTCAAGGCTGAACAAACTCAGTTTTCTCAGCCTTTCTTCATATGGCAAGTCTTTCAGTCCTCTGATCATCCTCATGGCCCTTCCCTGGACCCTTTCCAGTCTGTCCACATCTTTTTCTGTAGTGGGGAAAAAAAATGAATGCAGTATTCAAGGTGTGGTCTGACCAGCTCTGAGTGGAGTGGGATAATGACTTCTTTAACTCTGCTGGTCATGCCCTTGTTAATGCAGCCAATATTATTACAGATAATTAGCAAAGTGGGAAACAGAAGTCAATAAAACATACTTTTGCAATTCACTTTTTCTGAATTCCTCCATGGAGTGTATATCTTTAAATCATCCATCAGTTCACTAGACCACTCACTTTCTCCATTACACAACAGTAATAAAACACACAGCCAGAAGCAAGCAAACACAAGCTTCCCAGTACCTTCAACTCAAAGCATGACCCAAGCACCCCTCTGTAAATGTACACACACATACGATCCTTGCCCCTACATGACTGAAGCAAGACTTCAGTAAACAAATGGTTGAAAGATTTGTAGTATTTCTTCCCCCACCCCCCAGTAACTGCTATTAATTACCTTTAAAAAAAAAAATATATATATATATAATGTTTTAAAAATATTTCTCTAAATATTTTTTTTTTACATTTAAACAGTTTAAAAATATGTGGTTCTTCACTAATTATTCCCCATTTTTTCCTGGTATTTCAAAGTAAAACAGTGGTATAATGAGTCAAAGATGTCTCTGATCTATCTGTACAGCGGGCCTCGATGATGACGAATGCTGACATAAGAGAAAGCAGCTCACACATAGGTAAAACACAGTATCCCAGAAGAGAGCTGTTGTTGTAATACCTGTCACAATCTGGGAGCTGTTAGCAATATAATGACCACATGCAGAAACCTGGATGCTGGTGGCATAGTGCAATGCACTGAAGAGCAGGAACATTAGTAACAGTGGTCTGTGTACACATAGGCATCACATGAGAAAACCAGTTCTGTTTCTAGATCAGAATATTGGATGCTATTTCCTCAATACTCACTTTTTTGGTATAATCAGAATTTTTAACCCCAGAACTGTTGTCTTGATGAGCCAGCAGAAAGAGATGCTTTTAGTCTTACTGTACTGCCAGAAATCCCAAGGATTGTCTTTCCCACTGCCCAACACCCCATCAGTCTGTAACACAAGCCAAGTAATACATGAGCATGCCGAGGACAGAATTTTGGATTGAGACCGGGAATGAAACAGAATAAAACTTTCCTGGTTCTTGAAAGGGACAAAATATAAGGAAAAAAATTATTATCCTTGATTCTTGTTTGGATTACCATGTCACTCCAACCAACTCAGTGACTTTCTGAGCAGTAACAAATTCTGCCAGGCCCTGCCTGGGAAGTGCTTTGCATCCTTCCTGGAACCAGTTTGTGTGCTCTTTCTTCTGGTTCCTCTGACTTACATCTCCCTTGAGTATGCCGAGTAATTTCTCCTTCTCTTTCACCTCATGCAGTCTTTGCAAAGGAACATGCAGCTGGGAACACACAGGTTATTAATATCTATGATATCAAGCATACATTCTGATGTATTCCACTGTAGCTAGGGAGCATGACGGAGAGAGCTATAATATCCAATATGTTAAATTCATCTGTAACATCTTTTGAGTGTGTGTTATGTGTGTCTGTGTGCACCCATACAGATCTATATATGCATGCATATGCAACAGCTATTTTCAGAGATAGCCCCCATGTCTTTGGTCAGAGTTGCCTATCAGTTTTGCCCCTTTCCTAGTTATTCACTGAAGGAGAACTTTGGACTAAAGAAAAGTGACTTGCTTTAACTCTTCCATAGCCTTCCTCGCCCAAAAGGATAGAAACACAAATAATAATGATAGTAAAGAAAATCCTACTGTGTAAAATTTAGAACTGACCAGGAAACAAATTATGTTGAAAAAGCAGCAAATGCCAACATCTGATTGTAATAATTCAAGGTCTGAGCACATTTGCTTTTCCTCACAGTTCTTTCGTTGTAAAAGCAAGGTCTCTAACTGCATTCATAAGTGTGGCTTCCAAAGGAGCCTGTTTTACTGTCTCATGCGTGGTTTGTCCCTGGCCTTCAAACTCCTCCCTAATTTCTTTCAGAATACCTTTTATTTCAAAAATGGTTATGCAGAATAGGTGTGAGAACATCCTGTCTCGTGGCTGTGTGTCAGCGAGCCTCTCCACTTTTTCTGAGACTTCCAATGCACGTTCTTTCAGACCTTTGTATGAAAAAGGCTGTATAGTGTGGTCATTTCTCCACTCTCCTCAAATTCCCACCCCATTTCTAGAGGTATGTACCTCACACAGCGTCTGGAAGGCTGTGAAATTGATCTGTGGGAAATGGTTTGCTTCTCTACAACCCCTCTACCCCACCATGATTTGTTCCATAGGTGCTGCAGTGAAATAATCTAAGGAATATGGATTACTGGACTTGAGAGCTCTCCAATGAAAATTTGACGTTACTGGCTTGTTGTGGTACCTAGTGCCAGATTTGTATTATTTTAGCTGTAGGTGTAGAGTAGCAATCACAACAATTGTCACTTGGTGGAGCCAGATTACTCTGCAAATGGAATATGGCTTACGAGTGGTTTGTGATAAAGGTCTCAAATTTTGAAATAGCACATTGGAGAAAGCTGGAGAGTGAAAACTTTTGAGGAATCAACATTTTTACAATTTTAAGTACTCTGGCAGAGGGGAAGTAAAGCTCTTACCAGCTGAGGGAACAGATGTTACCTTTTGTTGGAATAAGATAGATAAGAGAAGGAGAGATGTTTGGTAATTTGCGTGTAAATGTGTAAGATGCAACCAAAAGCTGTCACTTTCTGGTTTTGCGCAGTTTAAAGAAGCTTGGATTATTGGTGCTAAATTGTGCTGCCTTTTCACTGATTAAATGTTTTTTTAGAAATATATTTTTTTTCCATCTCTCTCTCAAATTCTCTCTCGTCTCTCTTAATACAAGTGAAGAAGGACCTAATGTCTTTACAGTGTAAACCACAGAACATCCTAAGAGGAAAAAATGAGAGGGTGACAAACAATAAACACTTTACACTATGCTGAGACTAGCAATTCTTTCTCCACAGTATATTTCTTTCTTTTCCTGTCTATGTATGGGGCATTTTAATTAAAGAAACACTGTTAGTAAATNCTCTGCTGGTCATGCCCTTGTTAATGCAGCCAATATTATTACAGATAATTAGCAAAGTGGGAAACAGAAGTCAATAAAACATACTTTTGCAATTCACTTTTTCTGAATTCCTCCATGGAGTGTATATCTTTAAATCATCCATCAGTTCACTAGACCACTCACTTTCTCCATTACACAACAGTAATAAAACACACAGCCAGAAGCAAGCAAACACAAGCTTCCCAGTACCTTCAACTCAAAGCATGACCCAAGCACCCCTCTGTAAATGTACACACACATACGATCCTTGCCCCTACATGACTGAAGCAAGACTTCAGTAAACAAATGGTTGAAAGATTTGTAGTATTTCTTCCCCCACCCCCCAGTAACTGCTATTAATTACCTTTANAAAATTATTATCCTTGATTCTTGTTTGGATTACCATGTCACTCCAACCAACTCAGTGACTTTCTGAGCAGTAACAAATTCTGCCAGGCCCTGCCTGGGAAGTGCTTTGCATCCTTCCTGGAACCAGTTTGTGTGCTCTTTCTTCTGGTTCCTCTGACTTACATCTCCCTTGAGTATGCCGAGTAATTTCTCCTTCTCTTTCACCTCATGCAGTCTTTGCAAAGGAACATGCAGCTGGGAACACACAGGTTATTAATATCTATGATATCAAGCATACATTCTGATGTATTCCACTGTAGCTAGGGAGCATGACGGAGAGAGCTATAATATCCAATATGTTAAATTCATCTGTAACATCTTTTGAGTGTGTGTTATGTGTGTCTGTGTGCACCCATACAGATCTATATATGCATGCATATGCAACAGCTATTTTCAGAGATAGCCCCCATGTCTTTGGTCAGAGTTGCCTATCAGTTTTGCCCCTTTCCTAGTTATTCACTGAAGGAGAACTTTGGACTAAAGAAAAGTGACTTGCTTTAACTCTTCCATAGCCTTCCTCGCCCAAAAGGATAGAAACACAAATAATAATGATAGTAAAGAAAATCCTACTGTGTAAAATTTAGAACTGACCAGGAAACAAATTATGTTGAAAAAGCAGCAAATGCCAACATCTGATTGTAATAATTCAAGGTCTGAGCACATTTGCTTTTCCTCACAGTTCTTTCGTTGTAAAAGCAAGGTCTCTAACTGCATTCATAAGTGTGGCTTCCAAAGGAGCCTGTTTTACTGTCTCATGCGTGGTTTGTCCCTGGCCTTCAAACTCCTCCCTAATTTCTTTCAGAATACCTTTTATTTCAAAAATGGTTATGCAGAATAGGTGTGAGAACATCCTGTCTCGTGGCTGTGTGTCAGCGAGCCTCTCCACTTTTTCTGAGACTTCCAATGCACGTTCTTTCAGACCTTTGTATGAAAAAGGCTGTATAGTGTGGTCATTTCTCCACTCTCCTCAAATTCCCACCCCATTTCTAGAGGTATGTACCTCACACAGCGTCTGGAAGGCTGTGAAATTGATCTGTGGGAAATGGTTTGCTTCTCTACAACCCCTCTACCCCACCATGATTTGTTCCATAGGTGCTGCAGTGAAATAATCTAAGGAATATGGATTACTGGACTTGAGAGCTCTCCAATGAAAATTTGACGTTACTGGCTTGTTGTGGTACCTAGTGCCAGATTTGTATTATTTTAGCTGTAGGTGTAGAGTAGCAATCACAACAATTGTCACTTGGTGGAGCCAGATTACTCTGCAAATGGAATATGGCTTACGAGTGGTTTGTGATAAAGGTCTCAAATTTTGAAATAGCACATTGGAGAAAGCTGGAGAGTGAAAACTTTTGAGGAATCAACATTTTTACAATTTTAAGTACTCTGGCAGAGGGGAAGTAAAGCTCTTACCAGCTGAGGGAACAGATGTTACCTTTTGTTGGAATAAGATAGATAAGAGAAGGAGAGATGTTTGGTAATTTGCGTGTAAATGTGTAAGATGCAACCAAAAGCTGTCACTTTCTGGTTTTGCGCAGTTTAAAGAAGCTTGGATTATTGGTGCTAAATTGTGCTGCCTTTTCACTGATTAAATGTTTTTTTAGAAATATATTTTTTTTCCATCTCTCTCTCAAATTCTCTCTCGTCTCTCTTAATACAAGTGAAGAAGGACCTAATGTCTTTACAGTGTAAACCACAGAACATCCTAAGAGGAAAAAATGAGAGGGTGACAAACAATAAACACTTTACACTATGCTGAGACTAGCAATTCTTTCTCCACAGTATATTTCTTTCTTTTCCTGTCTATGTATGGGGCATTTTAATTAAAGAAACACTGTTAGTAAATGTTCCTCTGGGTTCTGATTCTGTGTTATATTTATTGAAATTTCTGTAACAGAGCTCAGGGAACTTGCATCACTCTCTTCCATCTTTAACTTCAGTGATCAGGAGTTACTACTGAGAGTTTATGTGCTTTCTGGCCGTTTTGTATCTTCTCATTACATAGTTTTTCTTTGCATTAAATTGATCCAAATCAGCAAGATAAGGCTAGATACAGGTCTGCCTTTGAGAATATGTCCTGATTAGCATATAAACAAAGTCTTACCAGTTCTTTCCATATTTTTTTAGACCTGTCAGATCTCACACATTGAGAACAGACTATAAATTGGCTCCAGCCTGCTATTTTTCTTCAAAGTATATTGAGAAGAAGGAGCTCTTTTTTGGTCAGTGACTCCCACATGCCATAATAGGCTGTTTGGCTTCGTCTGCAGTCTGTTGATGGGTATGTATTACAAGTGAGACAGAGAGTAGGAGGGAAGCCAGAGCACTGGGAGACTGCAGCTTAGTGCCTGTTGTCCACCTAGAAGGTAGAAGTATATCCTTCCATGACATACTGGATCAGATGATGGTTATGATTTTCATGTTCTTGAGATATGGGCAAGCCTGGCACAGAACTTGGTTGTAACAAGTGTTGTCATATTGTACAAAAATGTGAGACAGAACAGGAACTGCTTGTATTACGGCTTTGAAGATTTAAATTTTAAGTACAAAAGCATATTAAGGACATTGTTAAGTTCTACCTAAGGTTTCCTAGATAGCTAATGTACTCAGTTATTTCTGCATAAAGCCCATGCTTTCAAGGTGGACTAGCACATGATCGTAAAAGCAAATCATACATGATGAACAATTTAATTTATTACTATGGGCAGCAACGGAACTTTTATGAAAAATTAAAATCTACAGTATTATCCCTGTAAAGGGATAGTGAAAGTTATGCTTACATGTGAAGTACAGATCACATTTTATAGAAAAGCAGAATGAAGCTAGTGATAAAAATCATGAAAGTTCAAACAGAATAAATGGGACTACAAGGAGGAATGGAAAAAGGGAAGGGAAAAGGGAAAAGGGAATAGGGAAAAGGGAAAAGGAAAGGAAAGGAAAGGAAAGGAAAGGAAAGGAAAGGAAAGGAAAGGAAAGGAAAGGAAAGGAAAGGAAAGGCTTGGCTTTTCCATGACTAGAAGGACAACATGGTCTCTCTTAGTACTAGAAGGTGAAGTAGGGGCACCCTGAAAGCAGATCATTGGTTCTGCATACCTGGAATAGCTGAAAAACTGTGTGATGGCACAGGCCAAGTAGGAATAAGCATTTTCAACTAGCAAGTTCATGGTTTTGCTCCATCTTGTGTAGCTGGAGTTGGGTTGGGATCTGTGCCCAAAATGGGAAGAACAGCCCCACCAATGGCCGTGGATACCATAAAGGCTCATGGAATTGCAGCTCAGGCTGGAGAGGTTTCCTATTTGTCCTGGGTTAGTTTGGGCTCCCCCATGTTTTTGGGGAATGTGTTTGTGTCTTGGCAATTTCAGATTAGCATTTGTTAAAGGAGGATTCAATGAACTATGTTTCTGTGTGGTCCCTGAACACACCAGGATGTGGTGCAGGGACTCCATATTGTCTCTCTTAGGTGCAGTGATGGGATGAGGTCAGTAGTATCAGGCCAGGCAGAGTATTGATCTTGGGGTTCAGGTGGGCTCATTATAGGGCAGGTAAGCTCAGAAATGGTTGTGTGCCCCAGCCTTCAACCTGACTCTGGAGCTCTTCTAAAACCTAAGGAGGAATGAAATGTGGAAGCTGCTCCTTTCCCTACCCCTCCTACTACTCTTGCCCATACTAGTTGTCTTGTCTAAGTGGGCCAAGTGTAAATCTTGTTTGATCTCAGCAGAGCATGAAGATGTTCCTCCTAGTCAACGCAATGCCAGATCCTTGCTTCCAGGCTGTGCAAGAACTGTGCCTCTGCCCCTGGAAACCAAAGTCCTCTCCCTGACCCATGGCCAGGCTCCTTCTGAGTAGCAAGGTGGGCCATCAGCCTGGGGCTGAGAGAGTCCAGTGCTGCCTGGCACAAACACCATCGCTCTGATGGATGTCCAGAGAGAATACAGCCAGGACTGGAACTGTGACAGCTGTCTGAGGTCTGTTCTCATGTCTGGAATGTCTGTTTTAAGAAAGTAAGTAGACCTTTTCTGTCCTTTATGGCATGGCTTCACCATTTCTTTTCAAGCTTTAGAGACCATACAAAGCCATTCAATGGAGTTCCTCAGCCTATGAGGTCTTAAAACACTTAGCCCAGGGTTTTTGTGTAGTAACAGAGTTTTTGATTTCTCCCCTGAAGGGCAAAACATGCTTTTTAGTTAGACTGCCTCTATGCTTTTTTTTTTTTCCCTCCTTTTTCTTCTTTTTCTTCTTCATCTCTGCTAGGAGTTTAGAAACCCATTTTTCTACAGCCACCTGATTTCAGCTTTTAGGCCTGAACTCAACCCTATCATCATCAGTTAGATCAACTTTTTAAACTAGACAAACTTTAATATCTCTGCTTATTTGTTGCAGGCTACAGTTTTCATCTGTTAGTATATTCACACTTAAAAATCGTTAAAATACCGATGCTCCGATGCAGAAGCAGGATACCTTTCTGTTTGAGAGAGGGCATTTTAAACATAGACTTACACAAAGGAGGGAAGTGGAGTTTGTTCTTTTTTTTCTATTGATCCTTTCAAGAAGGGGAATTATGAAAACAGTTACAAGTCTTGGGCCTTATTATTAGTCATCGGTTATTTTGCAATAAACAAAAATTATTCCTGGCACCCTACATCCAGTGGGCCTGAAGTGACAGAGATAAAACATGGGGAAATTCAGTACAAACCACTCAGTCTTGGGTTTTGGTAGCAATATTCACCTATTTCAGGGACATAATGGAAGCAGAGGGAAAGCAACAAGCAGAATTCTTACTACAATAATATTACATCAACTTCTAAAATTATGGCGAAGCAAATTAAAGTGCAGAATATGCTTTTATGTTCAGTGGTAATTAAATTATTGTCCAATAATAATGTGGTCCTGAGTTATCCCACAGCTTGCAACAGCAAAAAAGAGTGAGGTTTTCATAACTGATCCTTAACTCATACAATAGGAAAAATCTTCTCCTTCTCACAATGAATGTAAGTTTTTGCAGTACTTTTAGAATGATGACAGTTTCTATTCCATGGAGCACTGGCAACCACCCAGAACATCTTTCCTTCTTGCAAGACCTGGGCACCTGACCTCCAATCCAATAGCAGGAGCTACTGCTGCATGCTGAAGAAGAAAATACCCAGAAGTCAGTGTGAGCATATGTGTGACATGTAGGGGTTATGGCCAAATGGTCAACACAGATGAGTGTTCCCTCTTACTGATCAGCCTCTCTGTTTAAACTACACGTTGAGCAGATGGAGGGTTTCATCTGCAGCAGACACAAAATCCCAATAGCTAAGAAAGGTGCACTTAACTTTGCAGGTCAAACATCTTAACTCTGAGGAAGTCAAACATCTCCCAGGTATCCTCTGAAGCCCAGAAAAAGGAAAAAGAAAATCTTCTTTACTTCCTTGATGAAAATATTCCTGGGATTAGCCTCCTGGAGCTGCAGAGGTATAAAAGTACAGCAGCACAGCTCATGAAAGAGATTCTGAAACCTGACTTACTAGCCCAGCCTCTTGTCCCGTCCTAGACATTTATCTTGTCTTGACATTGCGTGGTTAATATTCCTGTCATCAACTTCTTTTTCCAACATAAAAAAAAAAAGAAACAGAGACTGTTAGCTTAATTTTGAGGTTGAAAACACTGTCAAGATCCCCAGTTCATGAAAACACATGCGTGGGAAAGATAGCGTGTAGGTGCGTTCAACTGTCTGAAGCCAAGGCTAGAGGCAAATCAGATCAGCATGGCTAAAAATGTGACAAGGTATAATTAACATTGGATGATTACTTAACCTCAATATTGATTTTTTAATAGACCTTTAAGTAAAAATAAAATTCGGAGGACTCCTATGTCCCAAGTGGTCTGTGTGCCCTTTCCACCCAGAGTTCAGAGCAGCAGCCAAGCCCTGGTGCCAGTGCTGGAACGCACCCTTAAAGGCTCCAGGCTCATGGTGACTTCACCAGGGATATTCCCAGCCCAATGTGTTCCCTTGCAGGGCAGCCCAAGGATCTGAAGCTGTCCTTGGCTCCCAAAGGGAACAGTCAGCCCCAGAAGACCTTTTATTCAAAAGGCATCAGCACCTATTTTTCAGCATAGGGGTTTTCAGATACATTCTGGAAATGGATCAGCCCAGTTTGGGGCTTTAGCCCTGTGCTGAGTTCAAAGTTGTGCAAACACACAGTCTGCTTGAAGTTCACACCCTTCTCCTGGCCAGAACAGCTTTTCCTGCAGCCTATCATTTCTGTCTTGGGTTTTGGTAACAGTATTTACAACTTGCGAACTGCGGTGACAGGATACTGCTGAGGAGAACAGACCAGTGAATGCCCATTTTTATAACAACCAGATGCTCATTTTAATACTACAAACTCCTGACAAAGAATACTTTCCTCTTGAGCTTGGCCCACAGGCTTCAGATCTGTTCCTGTTGTCACCACCCTTTTTCTCCAGGCAGATATTTGTGACCATCTCTCCAGCTTTGTAGTTCTTGACCTGGTGAATAGGAGTCTCTTCTGCTGCCCTTCATCCCATCTCTGGTGTCAGCAGGACTTCCAGGGAAGGCTCCTGCTTCTGGGGTACATTTCTTCTGCACACCTGGGGCATTGAAATGCACAACTGATGTCAGGACCTGCCTTCACAGGGCATTTTTGTCAGCTGAGGGACTGTTTGTCCCTGTGCCCTGCAAAGGCTGGGCTAGAGGAAAGGAGCAGGACATACCGGAGAAAAACAGTCCCTCTGAAAGCTGCAGGCTGCTATGTCTCCTGCAAAGCATCAGAAGACGCGTGGTGCTGCCACACACACCAGCTTGGTGGGCTCTCCAGGGCAGCCTGGTATAGAGTGTACCTAGGTGTCTCTTGTCAGACACTCTCTCACCATGTTGCAAATCAGGTGGTGACCTGGCACTGGCAGAGAAATCCTCCCCTCCTGATACAATTTAACTCTGGAAGAGAACAATGTTTAGAATTGAGATGATCTGTGCATGATAAAGCAGATACTGACCGAATGGAAAAACACCTTGTTCCCTGCCCAGGCAGACACAAAGATGGGCTTCCCCTCTGAGGGACCTGGTTGTGCCAGAGCAGAGTGTGTTCAGCTGCTCCATCCCATGGGGAAGTCTCTGGGCTGGACTCAGGAGTGTGGACACAGAAAGCAAAGAGCCCACTTTGGGAAGAAGCAGTGGCCAGCAGCTTTGGAGTGTGCGCTGGGACTCAGGAGATGAAGTTATCCTCCTTGCCCCTCCACATTTTTCCAGTACTAAAACCTAAGTCAGACTCCATGAGGACAGCCTGAAGTGCTTAACTATGAACTATAGCTCTCATCACCCTGGCAAAGCCCATTGCTCATCTCCTTGTGCTCAGTTTCTTCTGAAACGTTTCAGGCTTCTCCACCTCAGGTGTCTAGTGAGAGGGTGTCTAGGAATTTTATTTGTCATCCTTAGATACTCTCTTGGAGCTGGTGGCCCTTTTCCTATTTCTGCTCTTCCAGCAACAGCAGTTTGAACTCCTCTGTTCAGCCATTCCTGCTGCAGCTTGGGATCTCAGCCTTCATGCCTGGTCAGGAATAAGTCAGCCAGTCTCTGTCAGCTATTGCTGGCACGGCTACTTGGCAAAGTGCCACACAACAGTCATTAGCTGCCCACTGTGTCTCCCTCTGCTCTGTGTTTGGTCAAGCAGCTAGAGGCTGGAATTTCCTTACCATGGGCATGTCCTGGCTATTTTTGATCATGCAGCAGAACCAGGACCTCAGCATGAGTCAGCACTACACTGCAGAGGCTTTGACTTAGTTCATAGCAACCCCCAGTCTGCCAGGAGAAGGTTAAAGCTTTGGGGTGCTGTGGGAGTATCACTGGCATACCTCTCAGAGAGGCTCACCATCTATTTATTACATGCCCCGCATTGTCAGCTCCTGAAGGCACACAGAGAAAAAATGGCCCAATGTTTACTGATCAGCACTGCACAGCCCAATGCAGGTTGTGTCCTGCTCTCTGGGGTCACACCGGAGTATGGCAGCTACATTTGTATGGACAACAGCAAAAGACCAAAGGTATGTGTGGTACCCTGGGGAGCTCAGCAGTGTGTTTGCCCTGCTCAGCCTCATGGCCAAAGGGTGTTTGGTGAGGGGTATTTGGGTCACAGGGAGGAAATGACCAGACTTACAGAAAAAAAAACACAACCAGGCTTGAGCAGGGCCTAGCAGAGTCATCCAGAGTGTAACGAAGGACTTCATTCTTTGGACTGAGTGGCAGCGTCAGCCCCATTGTGCCTCTCGATCTAACCATGGAGAGATGGCTCACAAAACACCTGGTGGATGGTGAGAACGGGCCACTTCCCTCTGTCCCTAAATGCCACCACAGAGCAGTGACTTGCACTTCCAGCACCAACTCTGCCACTTGAAAGACAACTTGGGCATCACTCAGACAAGGAAGTGACACTTGGCAGTGGTAGCAGAAGCCTTCAGCACACTGCTGGCTGCTGCTTTATCTGAAAACAAGCTCCTGCAGCTCGGCCAGAGCAGCTCTTGCTCTTGTTGTCAACAGACTCAAGGTTGGGACAGCACCGTTTAACTGAGTCTTTCAAACCTGATGTGCACAACTCAAGAGCTGTCTGTAGTCCTTTCCCTGCACTTCTTGCCATCCAACTCAAATGCCTTCTTGCTCACAGTGATCTCAAAACCCTGCTCTGACAACTTCTGGATGCCCCTGTAAAGGTCTCTACCCTATTTTTTGAAAACCACAGTCCTCACCACTACAAACAAAGCCTGAGAACAGCACAGCCATGCACTGAAGGAGCAGAAGTATTTCTTCCCATCAAGTCAACAAGTCATGCAGCAATGCAACTCCTCACCCCAGAGCTGGTCCTGGAGAGCCTGAGCAGACACATCACTGCTAACTCAGCGCAACCTCTCCAGGGGCTTCGACAAGACTTCCTCACTCAGGTGCCTGCACTGAAGTGCTTGAAGGGATTCAACCTGGGCATCATGCAGACAAGAAAGTGACGTTTGATAGTGGTAGCAGAAGCCTTCAGCACAATGTCAGCTGCTGCTTTGTCTGAAAACAGGCTCCTGCAGCTCGGCCAGAGCAGCTCTAGGTCTAGTCAGCAGAGTCAAGGTTGGGACAGGACTGTTTAACTGAGTCTTTCAAAGCTGATGTGCCCAACCCAAGTGCTGTCTGTAGTCCTTTCCCTGCACTTGCCATCCAACTAAAGTGCCTTCTTGTTCACACTGATTTCGCAGCCCTGCTCTGACACCTCCTGGTAGCCCCTGTAAATGTCCCTGCTGCTGTCAGCCAGCAGTCAGGCAAAGTTGCCCTGATGGCTTCTGAGGTAGGAGGAGTGGCCCAACTGGGCTTGCCACCCTGGAGCAATTTCTTCTGTAAATAGGTCTGAAAAAGAGTGTGAAGATGGGTGTAAAAAAGCTAGTAGAAGGTTGTAGCTTTGGGTCTGCAGGCACCAGGGGTGGGAGCACAGGAGACCTCTGCTGAGAGATGGAAAGAGGTGGCAAAGACTGCTGCCTTAGAAGCAAACTCCATCTGTCCAGCCTAATGGGACTCAAGGGATGCAGGAGAGAGCTCCCAGGCAAAACTTTACCTGCTGAGATTGGCAGAAGGTGAGGAAGAAAGAGGGGAAACACTGGCAGATGATGCCTGTCAGACTCCTCTAAGTCTTTGAAGAGGAACAGTTATTCCTGCCCAGAAGAATTAAAGGAAATCCTGGCAACAAAGTGTATTAAGTTAGATGTTCTCAGCCCCACTCTGACCTGTTTCTCGGGGATGTTCATGGTTTTGCATTTTGTAGGCTCTCGACTGCTCACACATTCACTGATTCTGACTCACTTCGCCAAGACACAGTTTTTAAACTGTGGATTACATTTTTGTGTCACAGTCACCAAACACATTGTTGTGCTTTTGGCAAAAGCAACCAACAGTACCTGTGATCTCTCCTACACTTCACAGGAACTAGGAACATCTACATCAAGACCACAGCCTGGTTCTTAACCTTTTGTTATTATGTACAACTCTGGCTTCCGATTGGGCCTCTCAGACCAATTAATTATTTCCATATTTTGTTTTTTAAATTTGTCTACACAGGAACTCAATACCACTC
This sequence comes from Chloroceryle aenea, assembly GCA_013399075.1. Taxonomy (NCBI): domain Eukaryota; kingdom Metazoa; phylum Chordata; class Aves; order Coraciiformes; family Cerylidae; genus Chloroceryle; species Chloroceryle aenea. Next base: position 367,752 of record VWZY01008666.1, on the reverse strand, counting down.
TTCAACAAGCAAGGGGCCCAGCTTGAAGTATGCTAGCTTGTAATTAAGTACTGCAAAAGTAGGAGATGCTACCCGACCCTTCAGCACATTTCCCTATGTTCCTTACAGTTTTGACAGCACTGCACTTCGGAGTAAGATTATTGCAGTAGCTCACACCTTAACAGACTTTAATCTACCTTCATTCCTTCATTTTTAAATCATTGCTGCTATTGGCCATACCACACAGCACACATGACCGTATGGCACACAGCTGTTTAAACTCCTAAATTCACACTAAGAAGATCCTTCAGGTGTGGCTCAGTTTTCAAGGGGAGAAAACTCTCACCCACTGCCACTGAGAGAAGGACAAACCACAGCTACACAAATAACCGTCTCAGGATGTATGAAGCAGCTCACAACAGACCAAGAACACACTCCTGCTGTCAGTGCCAGTGCTCCCAGGGTTATGTCCTTCTCTGCAGTGGTAAATACACACTGAAGCAAATGCATGTAGCTGCAAGAATACTGCTCATCTCCACAGACCTCAGACTATTTTTTTTGAAAACCACAGTCCTCACCACTACAAACAAAGCCTGAGAACAGCACAGCCGTGCACTGGGGTCTGAAGGAGCAGAAGTATTTCTTCCCATCAAGTCAACAAGTCATGCAGCAATGCAACTCCTCACCCCAGAGCTGGTCCTGGAGAGCCTGAGCAGACACATCACTGCTAACTC
>VWZY01008666.1:261653-366875 GCA_013399075.1 Chloroceryle aenea | reverse complement strand
CTGAAGTCAGGCTGAGGGAGGACAGGGAATTCAGCATCCATTTGAAGCCTCCCAGCATCTCATGTGGAAAGGGACCAGGAGCTGGCAGCCAGACAGTAAATGCCTGTGCAAGTCCCAGTGAAGCAACGGCCTTAAATAGGTTCTCCTTCTGGGCAGGCCAAGAAATGGTTTTGGAGTCAGGCACCAGATCTTGCTTTTCTTCCTGAGAGGAATGGAAGAATTGGAGGAGAACCTAAAAACTGCAAAGGAATATGGGAATGGAGTGAATATTTAAATAAAAACACCTTCTCCAACAGCTAGAAGAGTGAGGTACAGCAAGTGTGAATAGACAGGAAGCCTATTGTTCCTGTCACACCATCCAGGTCTAGACTGGGAATGAAGCAGAAGAGAAAGGGTGTTCTCATAAAAAAGGTAATTGAGTGAGACATAAATCAAGAGCCAGTTCACTGGAGTGAATTAATTCTGGCTGTTGTGAACAGCGGGGAAGTGAAAACCTTTGGCCGGGTGCCCACGGGAGGGGATGAGAGCAGATAAGATAGAAAGTAGGTGATGAAAGGGATGCAGGAGGATAGAAATGTGAACAGGTTAATGCTGGTACAATGTTGTGCACTGGGTCCTACTTTTCTTACTCCAGCAGCTGGGGAGTATGTGACAGAACTGATGAAAATGCCTGAAACAAAGAGAAGACACCAGGAGCATTTTTCAGTATTAAGCTTTTTCTTTTTTAGAATTCAAGCTTACACAGTTATCTATGCCCACTATATTCATAATTACATTTTAATATCTGCATACAAAAGCTATGTAAAAATTATTTTCTTCCCCCAAATATACAAATTTTCTCTTTAGATAGTTTAAAACATTTGTGATCACATAATTTTTTTTAATATATTTTAGGCTGAAAAAATATTACCAATCTAGCATAACTCTTAACACTGTTTGCAAAAAAATACATCATCCAAGGTACTTTGTTTTTTACTGTATGGTGTAATGTTTGTCTTACTCTCAGGGCATGAAACTGATATGAAAAAAAATAAACCAAATAAGCAAAACCCACAAACCTCATAGACAACGAAGTCCTCCCAACCAACTTCACAAAAACAAATAAACGCAAACCACCCTTCTCTTCAAAAAAAAAAAAAAGAATGAGTAATTTGATGTATTTATGAGCAAACTAAAACTGAAGAGTGCTAAGGAAGTAGGAAAAGAGAAAAAGAAATTACAGTATGTCAGCTAGTTCATGCCCTGATACTATCTTTACCAACACTAAATGTGTAATTAAATAAAGTGTCTTTTAATGTTTTACATTGTGCTCAGTAATTTACATAAATTTAATCTACACCCGGGTGCTGATGTAGATTTACATTTGATTGTCTTGTGCATAAACAAGGTCAGCTTTTAAAGGTAAACTGTGCAATGGACAGTCACAAACATCTTATTACCTGCACAATATTGCTTTTTGAAGGCGACATCAGTCAATGTGGATACACACAAATAATGCATACTCTTTGCATTTGCTAACATCTATACGACACACTAAAACTCTGTGATAAGGCCAAACCTTTTTTGTTTGTTTTTAATTTTAAAGCAAAAATATACCATAGTAAAAAAATGTGCTCACACCGTTTTGAGTCTTTTAAGTGGAAAATAAATCTCTATCACACTAGAATAAAATTCTCTCTGTAAAATTTAAATACAGATCACTTCACTGCTGTATCAAAAGGAAAAGTCTGGCAATCATTTCCAGATGACCACAATAACAAGACACATCAAGAGGTCCTGTCGCCTCTTCCTTTGTGAAAAGGTAAATGTTGAACACTTTCAATTGCTCTCACAGGGAGAGGAATAAGTTCCTTGGTTGTGGATTTTGATTCTGTCAATGAAAAAGGTTTAGCCTTAGGAATGTTGGCTACATCTCAAAACCGTAAGACTGATTTTTATAATTTATGATTCATGCAGTAAGAAGTCAATATGACACATACAGGTTAGAGTTCCATAGCATAAAAATACATCACTAGCAATGACATGCTCCGCTTGTGATCAACAGCCCTGTCTTGGCAGATTTCTGATAAAGATGGTCTTTCTGGACAGTTTCTTCCTCTTCCCGATGCCTGCCTCTGAGGAGGCAAGCAGTCTGCTTGAGGGTGATTTTGGACCTTGGAGGTCTAACTCTAACGTCTACATTTTGGCAGAATGTAAACAAAAATCATTATCACGCACTATGTATGTCATTATAAATATCATAACTTAACTGAGATTACACATGAAATGAGTATCTAAATGTGGGTGTTACTCAGGGCAAAACCATGAATGGTGACAATCAGGTTTGACAGGAAGAATCTTTTATATAAGACCCACATGTAGACCACAAATCAAACATGAGAGTTATGTGGCACCATCAAGAATGAGACTCTGGACTGCACTGGGAAGTGCACGTTTGTTATTTCCTTCAGAAGACCAGTTACTACAAAGGGTGCTGACTGCAGTACTGATGTCTGCCATTCAGATGGTCATCCAGTGGCTCAATCCTACAATGTCTTGAGACCATTGGTACTTAAAAGCAAGTATGTCTTTGTAGAACTAAGGTCAGTATCCACTGGTTAGAGTCTGCAAGAGGATCCTCATGTGATCTAGTTTTACACTCATGATCACATAAATCAGGAGTTTTACTGAGAGTCAATGAAGTCACACACACTAAGACTGGTAGGACATCAGAGGCTGTTAGATGTCAGTACATCAAATGTGTCAAACTAAGAGCTTGGTCTTAGTTTTCAGTTGAGGAATACTACTAATCACCCTTAGTTAATGAGTGCCAGATATAAACTTAATCTAAAAAGCTGGAAAAGTATGTTGACTTGTATCTGCTTAGAGCACTGCTGAACTTGTCAAATGTGGCTGCCTGATTTTAGGCACTTCAGTCCATCTGCAATCACCTAAGGAAGAAAGGAGGCCTGATTTTCTGAACCCTGATTAAGCAAAACTCCAAACTTCATCAGCATCTTGGGAAGTCGAGCCATTAGCCTAAATGCAACTTACTTGCCTGAATTCAGCCATTCATTTCCGCAGGGGAAAAGACGCACACATTTCTCTTTTCTTTGCAAGCCATTGTGGGCATAGATACAAGTAATAGATCAGCTGGTTTTTTGCTTTCTCTATACACTATCAGTTCCCTATCAAGCCACCTCCAAATCAGCTATCAAGCACTCTTTACTGACTATGGATTCTGCCCATCTGAGAGTCTACACGAGTATATCACATTGTCTGGACTCTTGTTCCAAAAGCCTAGACAGTATCTATGTCCTTGTCGCCAAGACATGGTTCTCTGCAAGGAATTTGGATAGTGGCTGATGCTGTTAACACTTATCCTTGGAGATGGAGCCATCACAGGCAACAACAGAGGTCCTTCAACTTCAGCAAACATTTAAGAACAAATTTCCAATGGTCTGTCTTCCTTGCTACCTGCAAAAAAACAACCCCTACACATGCCATTGTGTTTTATGTTCTCACAAAACTATGGGTACAAATCACTAAGTGATAACATCAGTGCTCACAACTCATCACAGGTGCATATGGTATCAAAGAACAGGGAGAACAAGATTCCATATCCCTGAAAACATAGCCAATAGCACTCCAAATGCTTTATCAACAATGTAGGGAAAGAGGGGTAAAAAGAATTTAACCCTTGACAAACACATGCTGTGTTGCATCTACAATATATGATTTCCTGAGTATCATGTTTTCATGTGGGGATAAACACGCCATGTATGGGTTCGGATATGGGCCACGAGCTTTGAAAGTCAACACATCCACCCTAACAATGCCCACTGACTTGCCAGGCAAATATATCAATAAATAGCAAGAAAGAAACTGGTACAAATGAATGCATATCATGAAAGAATGTGGGGCATGACGAAGTGCAAAATATGTGAATTAAGTCTCTGGTTCCCAGGAAGAACAGAAGGATGATTTTGATGGATCATACAAATTCAGAGAATGGGTTAATATCAACTTTATAAAACACAAGGGACAACACCCCAGAATGGAGATGGATGACATAGAGGAACCTCTACCTATAATGCCCTCATCACCAGCCTCCAAACTCTCCAGGACTGTGAGTACTGACTTGCAGATTTTGGCAGCAGGACATCCTATCATTGCTCAGTTTGGTTCCTGCTAGTGCAGTTAGTGGAAATAAATTAAAGGAATTGAGAGAGATTCTAGCCAAATGGAACACTGACAGACACCAAGGAGGGAGAACCTAGCTGATCAACACACATAAACACACACACACAGAGGAGAGGGTGAGAGAAGGAGAGAGAGAAGATAAAAATATGGAAATATGTTTAAGACATCTGCCGAAGATTTGTAATTATATATATATAAAATTATATATATAGGTGCATATAAACTTTATATATATATATAAAACAAAAGATTACTGCCAAGCAACACTATTTGTATTACTGGGATAAAGCTGTACAGTCTTGAGTGTCGTTAATAATACAGTTGGTTTCTGTCCCATCTGAAAGTCACCCCTTATGTTTCGTTCTCCTTGTCCTCATTCTGTGAGCATTCATATCCCTGAATAACTCTAAGGAAAGCCTGCTATCATGACAGAGAGCTTTCTCCCTCAGAGTGACAAATTTTCCATGCACCTCAGAAAAAGCAGCCCTCTCTACTCTCAGGAAAAGCACCGCAGGAGATCAAACTCCCCTCCTCACTCCAACAGACCTTCCAGTGAAGTTACCTGGAGTTCAAATGTAGTAAGAACTGAAGAACTTACTTTCTTATACACATGGAAAAAATGAGTCAGTCCTTTCTAACACTCTGCATTATTTTAAGTGCTTGATTTATGGGGCACAGTTAAACAATCCTTAGATAATGATGGTATCATGATGATGAAGACCCTAGATCATAATGGTGACTGTTACAACAGAAACAACCATGAAGACTAGAAATTTCATCTCATTACTTGGTCACTTGTGCTCTCCAAAATGAGGTAATACTCAACAGAATTGCCAGGGTCAAATTAACAATAGCTGTTTTAACTTGGAGGCCAATTTGTCTTCTGCCACTTCAATTTGTCTCCCATATTTTCCAAGCAATGATGTGTGTGAGCTGGTGACCATGTGAGTGCTGGTGAATGAGATTAGTCTGTTTTGTATTTTCACTGTTAAGCTGTCAAAGCATTCACATCAAAGGACTGAAGAACAAATTGCAATAGTCACAAGTACCCGCATTAAAGGGATGTTTTCATCCATGTGTATACAACTGCCCCCCAGCAACCCCAGAAGAAAACCCAAACAAAAACCCAACCCCGCCTCAAGAAACAGAAGAGCACAAAAGAAGAACAAACAGAGGTGAGAAGAGCTGGGCAACAGGATGAAATGACAGCCAGTAGTGTGACGGGGGTATGGAGAACCACTCCAGTCTCTCTAATCCTCAAACACTTCCAGGAACAACGGAGGGAAGAGTTCTGTGGGGCACTCCACCTTCATGTGCAGGAAGCGGCTGGCATGGCAGGCTCCGATCATTCGCAGGTCTGTCACTTTCATCAGCAGTTTTGGCCAAAAGTGTGCAACATGGTGTTTTCTGTAATTAATGTAGTGTTCAAATGCCAGGAGGAAACCCTCTTGACACTTTTCTATCCTCTCTACACAAACAAGGCCTGGACGATCTGCAGATACAAAGAAGCAGAATTGTCATTATTACTTATTTACTTTAATAAATTCTGATCATAAATCAGGAAAAATAGGATAGTTCTGATGTTAGGAAAGAAAGGAGGGAGGCTAAGGACATCTGGCTCTGCCACAAGCAACTTCTCTGATCCTGGACACCTCACTTATCAGTACTATCCCTGTTAAAATGAGGAGATAATCCTTCCATTCTTCATCCTTTGCCTGTTTAGCCCACTTAGACTATAGGTGTTTGGGAAGTGTTTCCTTACAGTGACTGGAGAAACAGATCTCAGCTAAGGCTTGTATCTATACCTCTCTTTAAAAACAATAAAGAATGAAAACATTTCCTTGTCGGGTATCTAAATAAATTACAGTTCTTTCCTGTTTCCCTACAGTCTGACCAATGCCTCTGTCAAGCTTTGGTCCACAGGTGAGCTGGAAAACAAACTGTTATGGAGCACCAAGGAACAGAAAAGGCAGAAAAATGATCTCAACTGGCACCCAGATGGGCGCTGGGAAAGCTCCTTTCACAAGTCACTCTTCAGGAGACACTTCTGGGAAAGCAGGTCCTCTGACCTGCCTTCTGAAACCCCTATTCATGTATCATTGTGCAGGGAACTAAAAAGAAATCAAAATGTTTTGATTGAGAAGGTGAAGGGCTGTGTTGTGATTAATGTGGAAACCTTTTTGACCTGGATGCAGTTAATGCTTGCAAATCACTGTCTGCACATTGCTATTCAGTGCCCAATCTTCAAAGGGGTCTCAAAACAAAATCTTGTCAAATCTGTGACTGCTCAAGAATGGAATTTTGCCTTTGGGCTGGCATGGTCATTGGGAGCATATTTGAAAACATACTTAATTTGAGAAGGTTAGAAACTCTCTGGAAATCATGTGAAATGGTCTGTGCTGCTTCTATATCACTCCAGCAACAGACCAGTTGCAAACTGGTAGGGAAACAGCACGGCTCTCAAATGCCCATTACCAAGCAGTGGTGCTGTTAAGTAGGAAAAGAAGTTCTCAGGTCAAACAAAGCATATGAGACTGATGGAAACTTGTACGACCTGTACTTCCACTCAGTGCATGAGGGTACCTGGGGGAAGAGGGAACTTACTGTAAGCACAGCTGTTGCTAAATTATCAGTTTTTCTTTCAAGGCAAATTGGCTCAGAACAAGATCTGATTTCCTTCTGATGATCACCCTGCCTCCCCTCTATGTACTAAACTGTGCAAGGTGTGTTATCAAAGCCACTTTCTAGTCAGTTCTACAAGATCTAACATGCCCTGTTTCTTTTAAGAAGAGGCTTGTGACAAAGACTAAAGAGTTTCAAAATGGTTGGGGTCCCAATATACTTCTGTTCTCACCTGATGACATGAGCAGAACAGCCTGAAGAAGAGCAACCTCGGTGTCATCCAGGTTAAATGAAGAAAGAGACATGCCCAGGTCAAAAATGGCATCAGACACTACGCCAAGACCCCCATTTTTCAACTGGCCCCTTGTCACTGCCATCTCCCCATTTAGTGTTAAAGTCTCACTCTCGGGGTCATAGCGAACTGCAGCTCGGAGGGACATTATCTCCATACAGCAGCCTTTCAGAAGGATGATCTGGTCTTCACATGGCAGCTGCAGAAATTATAAACATAAAGAAAAAGGTAGGTTTTTCAAACTGAGCTGGTCTTACAACTACAATATATCTATGAGCATAAAGCTGCAGTCCACACCCCATAACACCACCTCGCATAGTGCAGCCACCCTCCAAACATGCTGCTCACAAACCTCCAAGACTTGCAATCCTGCTTTCAGAAACTGCCATTGAGTTGACATCCCCACAGACCTTAGGTAATCTAGTGATGACACAGCTGTAGGCAAGTGGTTTTGGGCAAGACACTCAAAGTAAAGCAAGAATGTTAAGATACTGAGGTGAAGTGACCCAACTTGAAGAAGGCATCACAAAATTAGATCCAATAAACATTGAAAATGTAGTTTTCCATTTTGCAGAATGCTTCACAAAGAGTGAAAGGTGAAGCAGACCTGTCAGGTGCCAGGCAGGTGGTAACATACTGGCGGTTTTGTCTCACATTGGGGTGGATCAAACTGAGATAGCTAAAGTGGTCACTGTTCTCAGCTGTTTACCCTTCTCTCTTCCACTTCTGAGCTCCCTCAGCTTACAACATGGCATAACAGAGTAGGCTGTCACTGGGCCGGTACAGATCCCAGCTATCCCAGTTAAACTCACTGCCAGCCAAGCTTATTTCTTATCTGAGCAGATGAAAAGAAAGACATTTGTAAGGGTGTGTAAAAGTGGACTGATTTTTAAGGAAAAGGAATTAAATAAATGTTTGTATCTATAACAGATATCTTAATCAGTAGGGCATGTACTCTTAATTTTCACTGTCCATTTAAATAACAGAAAACTTATTAAGCTACTTTTACCCTAGTAAGGCTGATCTTCCTACATTATCACTGGACAGACAAGAAATTACGGTATAGCTCCAGCTTTTATGATGGTGCATAAGACATGATCTTCCAGCTATGTGGCTAGACATGTCTTTTCCATGACATTGAAAAAGGTAAGCTGTCTAAAGTGGTAGAGATAGGTTCTGTATTTATGAAGTATAACCAGGATGCTGACACATTAGGAGAGTATGTTCTGTAAAGCATGTCCTTATGTTTTCATACGTAATAGAAAGATGGCAAAACCAACCAAAAATATTTTAAGACTGTCACTAAATGAACAGCAAATGTCACATATATGAAAAAGCAACTCCTTTCTGCTTGGCTTGAAAAGAGGCACAAATCCATCAATTCCTGATTCATATAAAGTTATAGTATTTACCTGATTTGCAGTTAGAAAAAAAACCACCACCAACAGGTTTATGTGGAAACTGTGCTCTTGCAAAGCAAGTTGCAACATGATGCAGAGTGGATGCCAGACAGTTACCTAACTCAGGTGGAAAGCAGTTCCCTGTTAGAGTTTTAATCACAAGGACAGCCACATTCAGAAAAAGGAGTTGAATGATGTGGCTATTTTTTCATCAATGCCCACATCAGTGTGAAGTGTTTGAGACACAAGAAAAATGACTCATGGCAAATCACTTTTTTCTGCAGATGACACTCAGCTCAGCAGCAGTGTCAGGATGGCTGCACAGGCATAGTGGCTGTCTTGCTATGCAACAACAAAACCACAGTTTGGTTGCTGAGACTGAAACAGGAATAGAAAGAGAGTAAGTAAAAAAAGAAAGAGGAGAGGAGAGGTGATGGNAGAAGAGAAGAGAAGAGAAGAGAAGAGAAGAGAAGAGAAGAGAAGAGAAGTGTTATAAGTAGCCTATACAACTTCAGGTCTCATTATGGAATGACAGAATGGTAGGTGCTGGACGGGACCTATGGAGATTGTCTAGTCCAAACCGCTGGTAAGCAGGGTCACCTAGGACAGGCTGCACCGGATCATGTCCAGGAGGGTTCTGACAGTCTCTAGAAAAGAAGACTCCACAGCCTCTCTGCGCAGCCTGTTCCAGAGCTCCATCACCCTCACAATAAAGAAGTTTCTCCTCATGTTAAGGTGAAAATTCCTGTGTTCCTGTTAGTGTTCATTGCCCGTTGTCCTGTCACTGGGCACCACTGAAAAGAGACTGGCCCCATCCTCTCGACACTTGCCTTTTATATATTTATAAGCATTGATAAGATTGCCTCTCAGTCTTCTCTTCTCCAGATCCCAATCTCTCAGGCTTTCCTTCTAAGAGAGACAGTCCCATCTTCTAATCAACTTTGTATCCCTACACTGGGCTCTCCAGCAGTTCCCTGTCTCTCTTGAATTGGGGAGCCCAGAATACAATACTCCAGATGTGGCCTCACTAGGGCAGAGCAGAGGGGGAGGAGAACCTCCCTTGATCTGATGGTCACACTCTTCTTAATGCATCCCAAGAGTACCATGGCCTTTTTGGCTACAAGGGCACAGCGCTGGCTCATGGCTAAGTTGTTGTGCACCAGGACTTCCCGGTCCTTCTCCACAAGGCTGCTTTCCAGCAGGAACCCCTAAATTTTCTGGTACATGGGATTATTCCTCCCCAGGTGCAGGACTTGCTTTTTTTGAACTTTATTATGTTCCCCGGTGCCCAGCTCTCCAGCCTGTCCAGGTCACGCTGGATGGCAGCACAGCCTTCTGGAGTGTCAGCCACTCCTCCCAGTTTTGTATGATCAGCAAACTTGCCGAAGATACACTCTGTGCCTTTGTCCAGGTCACTGGTGAATATGTTGAACAAGACTGGCCCAGTAATGAGACCTGGGGAACACCACTAGCAACAGGTCTCCAGCTAGACTCTGTGTCACTGAGTCTTGTCTGCCAGCAGCAGCAGTTATCAAAGAAAGTGGCCTGAATGTCAGTTCTGTTCCCACCTACACTGCTTTCAATGATACCTGCACTCATCACTTAAGCATTGCTACCAGAGAACCTTCCAGGAGTAGGGTCAACAAATGTGACCAATTATTTGCCATATGTTGTTCTTTCCTCCTCTTTCTGCAGGAAGAAAAAGCAAGAGGCTGGAACCTGAGGTGCTCAGCTCAGCTGGACACACTGGAAGCCAGTACACATGTAGTGCAGCACCATGGAACTAAGATGAGCTGAACTACCTATAAGGGTATTTACACAGCTTCACCCAACATGGAACCACTGGTGCCTGTGATGTTTAACTCACATCAAACAGATTAAATGCTCCTCTATCTTCATCTTCAAAGCAGAAGGAAATGCAAGAAGGAAATAGCAGAAATGCCTGGGGATTAGATTCTTGCTTTGAGGCGTGGGCCAATGGATGCACACAATGGATGCAGACAATGGATGTACCAATGGGTACCAATGGGTACCAATGGGTACTCACAGCGCATTGCTGGCTTGTGCAGGTGTCCAAAAAAGGGAGAAAGAAGGAACAGGGACTGTGAATACCTAAGTGGCTGTGGATCTTCCTCACCATGTTCTTCCTTCATGGAGACTTACTACACTCTCAGCCTGAGCCTCTGTGGAAATTGAGAGCTGAGATAATGTTTCAATGCTCTGTAGGTCCCACAGAAGAAAGGTTTTTTTTCTCTTAAAAAGAAGTCCACAGCCCACACAGTGTTGCTTTTAAGAAACTGATGGGTTAAAAACTGTAACTGAAATTAACAGGATCATGCCCCTTCAAAAAGGAGAAAACATTTGTTATTTTCTTATGCTACAGCAGGAGCTATATATGTCATATATATATATATATGACAACTTAGAGGACAGGTGTCGTCCTCTTTGCTCACAAGGAGCTGTCCCTCACTCTGCCATCAGACCTTGCTATACATAGGTGTCAGGTTTACACAGTGGCTCATCTGTAAAAAAAAAGGCTGTCCTAGCTGAGCTGCATAACCTACAGAGGTCATGCCCAAGGATTTCCTGACTTCTTCATTCATGCTTCCTGCCCAGCTCTGACACAAGTGGGCCCAAGGTAGCCAGGAGGGGTAGGAGATGTCAGATGGGCACTGCAGTCTGTGTGTGACTGGCAAAGATTTCTAAATGAAAAAGACTACCTTGGTATGTCACTGCAACTTCCCACCGACAAACGCTCAATTGGAGGAGACAGATTCTCTCAGACACCGAATGCTGCAGGGGCCTCTTGATCTATGGACACATTCACTGTATTTTAAAATCTTCATGCTTGGCCACTATTTCATGCTTTCTTGGCCGATGGAGCTGAGGGTAGCCAGGGAGAGCTATTTACACTATGCCAACTATTGATATTTACCTCTTCTTGTTCTGAGGTGCCAGAGGACATAAATAGCTGTCCTTGACTGACCTTAAAGAAAATCTGCCAGCCACAGAAAAGTAAAAAGCTATGGCCACCTTAAACTTTCTTCTTGAGCGATACTTAGTTACCAGGAGGAAACACTGTTTCTGAGTTAGGGACCCCAATGAACTCAATGACCACAGTCACTCCGGTTTTGAATGTCGTTCACTTGGCATTTCACCAGCAGAGTCAAGTGTCGCTCTGCAGTGTCTGTGAGCAGGCAAGCATCCTTCCATGGCTAGACTCAGGATATTTAGAAGTTAAAACTCCAATCCTAAGAGACTCGCAAGGCTTAAAATTATTAAAATTATTACGACTGAAATACTATTTCAGGCTGCAGTTCTAACACCATTTTTTAAAGTAGTAAAAAAAATATCATCAGCCATTGCATGTGGTCCTTCAATAAAAATGATACCTTGGTGTAAACAAGATCAGATTAGGGCCTCTGTATTCCCAAAGTGCAAGCCCATCTACTGGAGTCCATTTACTGTATATTTTGCATGTGAACATCTACTGGAATGACGCTCCATTACTTTGACAGGCTGACTCCTTTACGCACAACCTCTCTGTGCAGGAAAAGAGCACCTAGGGAACACAATGAGGCAAGTGCCATTCTTGGACAGGAATGCTTTCCTGAATTTGAAGAATTTGTTACTGTGTAGGCTCAGCTCCACAAAACTGTACCTGCCGAGGAGCCAGAAAGCACAGCGGGAACTGTGTGCTGAAAGATCTGATTAAATGTATTAAAGATACTTTAGACAGTCTCTTTTTGTTCATTTGCTTTGTTCAAGGCCACCTCTAAAGACTTACTGGATTCCCTAACAAACCATGACGACTTCTAGATGAACAAAATTAAGATGTCAGTAATCACAGGAAAAAGAAAACTCATAAAAATCCAGATGATTCCAGTCCCATCTATTTTGAGTCTTTAATTTTTCTGATTTTAAACATAGTGAATTTTTAGTTCCATGCCATAAGTATTTTGAATAGTTTTTAAGAACAGGCATATAAATGAAGAGTGCAAGGAAATCTTCTTACCTCACAAAACATAGGCAATTTTTTGGCAAAATCCACCACTCTTGTAATCGCTGGTGTGATAATTTTTGTAAACTGGCTGAAGGCTTCTAAATCCACTTTCCCACCTTCCGGGGCATTTACTATTGGTGCCTGCCCAATATCTTCTGGCTAAGGATATAAACGAAGATATTTAAAAGAACAAACATTCTTAGAGCAAGTCTGGTATATTCTAAGAAGTGCTGCTTGGTGATGGAAGACATGGGAACACTATTAACTTTATCAGTAACACCCATTATGCTTCAGAATGTGAACTGGTTTGTAAGGCATTTCTGCAAGAGGTGACTGTGCAGAGATGGGCGAACGGCGTGCTGCTACACATCCTGTGTGGGCAGATGCATTTTTGTGCACATGTAGTTTCTTCCTTGTGCCTGCATTTGAGTATTTTCTGGGTGTAACGTATGCATTTTTTGCTTAAAAACATAATCATGTTCCGTTTCTGCCAAGTGCTGAGAACCCTCAAGCTTCTCTAATAGTGAAGAGGGCTGAGGTGCTTTGTTACCTACAATAGTAAGTCAAGAGCTTTGCAGAATTGGGCTCTTTCACCTGCTCGAAGTTCTGAAATCATCCCTAGAAACAGACTGGCTGGTATCAGAGCTCCAGGCAACTGCCAAGGACAATTTCCAAAACTAGGCTAAACCAGCTGATGACTAAGAATGGGCTAACACAAAGCTAGTCTGGATAAAGTGACTAGAATGTGAGCTTGTCTGGGTAAAATCTGGGTTGAAAATCACCTTCTGCATGACTTCAGCCCACAGCTCCTCCAAAAGAGAAAACAAAAGTATTTTGAGGATTTCAATAGGGATATAGAACTAAAGAGTTTCAAGCAGAATCTGCAATGTTTTTTTATTCCAACTGTGCTTCAATTTGTTCACCTGATTTTATGACAGTTCATCAATGTCACTGCGTATTTTAAAAACAGCCATATCAAAGCTGTTCTGTTTCCTAAGTGGGGCTTTGTGGTTGTAAAAGACCTGCCAGCCATCACCCAGAGGTTCCATTTTGTTGGGATTACAGTCAAAAAATGGGTAAAACCCAGAGGAGAAGGCCTTGAACACTGATGGACTTCATGTCATTTATTTAACAGGGGAAGTGCTGAAAGTGCTGTCTAGAACAAAAACTTGTGTTTGGCAGTTTTTTTAATGCAACACATCACAACACATCACAGCCTTCCATAGCTCTGTCACCAATCTGAATCCAAATCTAACTTCTTTCAAGAAAAAAGTCATCAATGTGTTAATAAAGCAAGTACCAATTGTAAAGGAACAATGAAAAGGACTGGGCTCAATTATCGGATGGTTCCTAACAAAAAAACCCCACTCAAATAATCCCAGTTCTAGGCTCCCTCCCCTCCTAAATCTTGGGAAACTAAACCCCATTGTCTGTGTGGTCATGATAAACAACCTTCATCATTTCCAAGCAAGAAGACCAAATGCTTAAAACCATGCATAGCATTGTTAGGAGAAAAAATAAAAGAATGAACACAGCATTTTCTTGGAAAAGGCAGCAGAAGCCAGGATTGCTAGCTAAAGCTAACACACTCCAGAAGGGCATGCCACTGGAGAGCCCCTGCCACCTAACTCACCTCAACAGGAAAAGAGGTCCAGACCTTAAAGGAGCTCCTGCTGTTGAAGAACCAGCCTCAGCTGCCTAAGCTCCTGAGGCATGTGGTCAGCTCTTCTTGCTCTTCAGCAGCTTGTGTCAGGGGCTTTCAAACCCTCCACCTGGGGTTAGCATGCCATCCTAGGCTGTCCCTTCTGTGTTTACTGCAAGGTGTTAGCGAGCTTCCTGTGCTTGCCCTGAAACAACTGGACTTCTGCATGTGAGCACTGTAAAGAACCAGGAGGCCCTGTAGCAGGGGCTGCACTGGGAGCAGTTTAGTCTGACACAGGAACTAACTGTGGAAGTCACAGCTGGTTTCTGAACTGTCCATTACAGCTGCCACCCCTGCCTCTGCCCCATCCATCCCCTCTCCCCATAGCCCTGTCATTAGGACACCTCATGCTTCTGGGCACCCTTTGCACCTCACCCTTTCCACTGTGATTGTCTCCAGAGCATGAAGTCCCTCATTTTATGTGGTCCAGTCTCTACCAGCTTTCTGCCCATGTCCTCATTCCCAGACTGAACCTCAAGCTGCCCTTGCTTTATTCCAAACCTGGAGAGACTGAAAGAACAGCACTCCTGCCTACGTAACCGAATGCACTCCAGCAGCTGCTGCATGGCCTGCAAAAACCAGTGCTGCTAACCTTGCTGTGCTGCACCACTGGGAAGTGTCCTTCTGCTTCCTGACAGCCATCACTGGTTGTGGTTTCCTGACTGCACGCTACGACGAACATGCAGCCATCATACAGAAATTTAGACAGTGCCACTGGAATTAACAGAACATTATAAAAGGGATCAGCTTGTTTGAATATAAAATTTCTCTTAGAATTTAACAGTGGGTTGATATTCCCATGGTGAATTAGGCAGCAGGAACTTAGCTATAGGCTGAAAAAATCCATCTTGTAGTCTACAATCACAATGCTATAGTGCACCTATCATCCTGCTTTCACTGAAATTCATTTTTCTTTGCCAAATTTATTTTAATTAATGTGTTCGCTTTGGAACGAGGAAGTGAAAACCAGGAGATATTAACAAAAACTATCAGCTTTCACCTAAAATTTTATATTGTATATTGTTTTAACACTTACAATATGTTGCCTGTTAGTCCCTAATAAAGACAAATATCCCTAGATAGAATATTTTTAAAAAGATACAGTATGTTTTATAGACTGTTACTGTTGTTAGGAGTGAAACAGTTTTTCTACCTTTTCTAATCACAGCACATTAAAAGTATCCATTTGGGTAAGTCTGAACATAGCAACACACTGTTTAACTTTTGAACTACATGGTCTGATCAAACACTGAGCTTCAAGCAAGAATAAGCAAGCAGCAACTATAACAATCTTTCAATCTTCATAAATGTCAATACAGTGCAGATACACTCTCTTTGGGGTTCCAACATTGGGAAGGGACTTCAGAAGAAAGATAGGAACCTGGCTCCAAGAGCAGTGTAAAAGGCTACACTCCTTACCAGAAATTTCCTTTTCTGCTTCCAGTGGCTTCCTTGTGCATTGGTGGCCACATGTGCTTCAGTAACAATTTTGATGAGCTCCCATTCCTCATCTGTTGGCTCTGGTTTGTGTCCAATGGTTTTCTGCAGCTCTTCCCGACGTCTCTTCTCTCGATTTTCCTCTATCAGCTTCCTCTTCGCCAACCGCTTGCTGTCATCCAAAACCACTAGCAGGAGAAAAAGCATACAGAAATGGATGGAAGCTCTCAAGGCTGCCTGAACTTTGGTCTTCTGTAGGCCTGAGACACTAATTGATTAGAAACACTTCAACTAGACAGTAAAGAAGTACTTTGGTAAGACCCATAGTTGACAGTTCTCTTATTTCTCCCTTCAAACTTCATTTTCTCAAACGCTTGGATTGCAAAGAACGACCTCCCCTCCTGGGAACGTTTTGTATATTACCATTGCACTCAAGTGGCTCATTCCATCAACAAAACTAATATGTAAAAGCTTGGTGAGGACTCGGACAGAGTGCTCCTGTAATGGACTTGGAGTAATTCACATTGGAAAAAGATGCACTTTTGCTTGCTTTCAAGTAGTATTGGCAAGTTCTCTGCTCTCAATTGTGAAGAACATGTCCTCGTAAGCCAGCAGAAGGTAATATGGATTTGTGAAAGTGATCAGGAGGCTCAACTACCTGTTGCATGACACAATCAGAAACAATCTGCCTTTGCTTGTTTTTTTAAGCTCTTCAGATGGTGGTGTTCTAGAGCCCCTTACAGTGGTGTCAGCCACACAGACCTCAGGACCACCCATCTCTTGACCACCACAGAAGGTTTTATCCCATTTTCCATGCAAATGTGAAGAGGCCATTGAAAAAGACGGGGCTGCTTTAGTAGAGGAGGACTGTTCCAATCCACAAATGGTGGCAGACAGGCAGGAGCATCGCGAGCCCTGCTTACATGCTACTGTTCACACATTTTAACTCAAAGGTGATAGAAACCCTTCCTGAGCTGGGGGATAGATGGCCTGTCTGCCATGCCCAGTGACAGCTCCTCTAGTACGTAGGTAGCTGCAGCCCACAAAGGCCATAGCAGCTTCATTGTAGTGGCACCTGCTGGTCAGAACCAGACTCGGAGGAACTTCTCAGACTGTCCAGTGGCTGCCTGGCTGACGCTCACCACACCACTGCATCCTGCGTCAAGCTGGTCTGGAAGCAAACCTGTGACCCAGGGTTATCCAGCCCTTCTCCTGAAGGGTCTACCTGGCTACAATGAAATTGTGTCTTTTTTAATGTTTCTCTCTAGACAGAAGGCACTGTTATACATTACAGTAACAATGGAAAATACTAACTTAGAATATTTTTCTGTTGTTTATTTGGCCTGTTTTCCTATCAGTTTCTCTGCAGAGGATTACACTGTCAACAACCATTAATGTTAATGCACAAGGGGAAGGGGAATTTATGTGACTTCCTCTCATTTGCACTAATTGAAGTTATCTAAGTAAATAGCTGTGCAATGGCAGGAAAAGAAGACCTCAAAGGGTTAATCTTATGGACATATTTTCTAGTTCTTTAGAATGAGAGTTGAATTCTTTGCAGTAGATAACTTCTTTAGGGCTAAAAATAAAACAAACAACTGCAGGATGACTCATACAACAACATTCAATTTCACATCCTCCAGAATTTTCTAAACAAGACTTTTTATTTCAAGCAAAGTGTCCATCCAGATGCATTTCTCCCTCCTCTTCTCTGAAGAGTGAACATTCCTACTGTTATTCAGCTTGGTAAGGCCAGGAGAAGGTGCAGTCTGGTGAAGGATAAACAAAAAATTACAGCCTTATGAAAGTCGTTTGACGCAATGAGCATAATTCCCTGGTACAAGTTACTAAAAGTACTGGTAGTTCTGCTCTACTTTAACAACCTTCACCAATCAACATACTTTAAGCAAACACACACATTAAGAGAGAAAAGAAAGAAAACCAGAAAATATACTTACAATCTGTTGCCATGCCAACAAAGATACATTTTTTGAAGCGACATTCCTGGCACTGATTTCTTGTTACTTTGTCTATCACACATTTTCCTTCATATTTACAGGAATAGGTTGGATGGAGGTTTTTCTGAATGGTTCTTCTAAAAAAACCCTAAGTGCAATAAATAAATACATTGGAAGGCATTAACATTGTGCAATTTTTTCAAATCAGGAATCACTGTGGTTTGGTAGGAAGGTACCTAAGTATGCAAGATAACAGACTTCATTCCATGAAATTGTCAAAGAGAAAAAGAATAAACCATTTTTATAGCATATGGCACTTCTTTTCTGAGCTTCATGAAACACTTCCTCTCTAAAAATTAAAAACGTATAGCCTTCTTAGGTAAGTAAAGGTATAGGTAATGCTGTCTTGAGGGACAAATATTGTTTACATGTTTTCTTGAAGTCTTACGTTTCTGTGTGCTAATTGTTTTGGGATTTGAACTAGACAGTTTATTTTGAACCCCCTTCTAAATTACGTAATCAGTCTGAGAGATCATAGAATGGCTTGAGTTGGAAGGGACCTTAAAGAACATGTGGTTCCAACCCTCCCTGCCATGGGCAGGGACACCTCCCACTAGACCAAGTTGCTCAAAGCCTCATCCATACTGGTCTTAAACTCTTCCAGGGATGAGATACTAAGAGATAGATATGTACTTTTAATTAGAGAGCAGCTTTTGCCAATAGCAAGTATGGTGGTGTGTATGTGATACTAAAGGATTAAGAACAAACAGTTTTCCTTTCATTCTATCAAAGCCAAATAACCAACCAACCAGAAAAATCTTAAGAAGACGAAGAATTCTGCAAACAAAATTTTCATAATTGTGGCTTTGGTTCTAAACAACAGATAAATAATTTTAGAATTTTTTGTATTTCTGAGGATTGGATTTTTTACCACAGACCTCTGTATTCAAAACAAACATCACCAATAAAGATCCCTCTCTATAAATCCATTCCATCTATCTATCTGCCTATCTATCTATCTATCTATCTATCTATCATAATATAGATCTGTACTGCCAGTTGCAACATAGATATGAGGTCACACACCAAACTCATGTGAACTAACGTAGCTCTACCAAATTCACCAATTTATACACCCTATAGATCCTGGCCTTAGGTAAATAAATCAGAATTAACATTTCTGAACATTACAGACTTAGTCCTTGTACTAATCTCAACATGACTTTTCTCACTGAGTTCTGCAAGAGCTGGATAAACTTCCCAAGGCTGCAAGGTATGGACAAGATAGGTTGCAAAGCAAGAAATTGAGACTTCACTATTTCATCATTGCTTGAGACTGTCTACATTCAGCAATGCAACCTGGGACCACCTTAACATAGAGAACACACTGTGACCCTGGTCCTGTTTGACTGAGGCCACAGAAAATGGCTTTGGTTTCAGTGAAAACAACTGAGAAATTCAAGTGAGAATTTTCCTGATGTATAGACTCTTTTATCTATTTAAGAGTCTCTTCACTGGGTGAAAGGTCTGGTTTTAATCATGTTAAATAAGACTCAGTAAAATCTTACAGCAGTGTGTAATTTCTTTTAACACAGAATGTTGAATTAAGACATACAGGTAAGTCTGCATTTCATCTTGAGCTCCTAACTCCAGGAGTTAGGCAATAAAGTTTAGACAATAAAGAGCCTTGTCCTCATTAAAGTTTCATCTTGGAAGATCCAGCTCAAGATTAACAGTACAACTCTTCTTCCTTATCATCAACCCCTGAAACTTTATGCAACTGAGTTGCATAAAGTGTGTGTGTGTGAGCCTTTGCAAGACTGGGACCTGTTGGGTTGAGACAAAATCCAGGAATCCACAGGCCAGGTGTCCTAATACAGCATTTAGGAGCAGGTCTCAAACTCTTATCTACCCACCAACTGGACTTGGATTCACTCTCAACCCCATGATGAATTCCTAGAGACATGACCTGACCCTCTCCTCCCTGAAGAACAAAGGTGGGTCTGGAGAACCAGGGACAAAGGGTAATCTCTAGTTACAGCAAGAGATGGAAAAACCCCTGATGAGGCTCGGGAAGTGGTACTGAACTTCTGTTGTCCAAGCACAGAATGGGAGTTAATGTGGCTGTAGCTATACAATGGCAAGGCTCTTCACCACCTGTGTTTGGACCAGCACATTTCATCTTCCCATTTCTTTGCATTTCTCGGAAACTTTTTGCAAAAATCCTCTTTGATTATTTCTAGATATAATGTAATAAAAGAAACTGTTCTCTGTCCAAACACTTAATGACAGAAGTGTTATCTTCATCAATAAAAGAAAGCACAACTCTAAGGCAACTGCTCTATATTCCTTTACTATGCACCTGTATAGCAATAGGTGTAATGTGTACAGTCTGGAGAAACGTTTCAGTGATCTCAGAACTCACTGTTGGTTTATTTGTGTTTAAATTCCTTACAATTTGCTCTTCAGAAATCATGTGTGAGGATGCTTTGTTCACCAAAGCACTTGCCAAAGCAAATTTTTGGCTGTCAGCTCTGATTAATGTTGTTATAAAATTAAAGTGGTTTTGAGTGGAAGCAACTAGTAAATGTCAAATTCATTGAGAACTGATTACATATAACTTTGCTGATAAATCACACAATTCAAGTGTGTGTGCAGATTCTCCAAAGCATGTGATGAAATTGTTCACACCAAAAAAAACCCATCTTGTACAATGAATACAGCTGCAAGAACAACAAATCAAAACACAGTAAAACCGAACAGTCTGTTTGTAAGCCAACTCTAAGTAGGAGAAAGAAATGAATTAGTTTTTTGTGAATGGTTAGCTCAGTTCCTGATGAGCATAAGCATTATTTTAAATTGTACATCAGACAGAAGAACTGTATCTAAACATAAGAGGAGATTTTGTCTGCTATATCTTTAAAATAGCTGGTAGGTACAAAAAGAAATTCAGTTGGACTAACAAAAACCTTAGTAGGAAAGCTTGTGAGAGATACAGCTGTTCGGCTGGGAGCAAAAGATATTTCATAATTCCACAGTACTGCTTATTTCTCATTGTATCTGAATTAAGTAATATTCATACATTTTATGTATTGTTAATATCTGGTATATGGGATGCATATGTCTAAGAATCACTTGTTCAGCTCCACAGTTTTTTTCAGCTATTTTTTTCAAATATATTATGCATGTATGTGTATAAACCCATTATGAATATTACCAATAACCTGCTATACATAGGATATCTAGATCTTTGTGCATTTCATAAATGTAATTTAGGGCAATGCTGTACAACTGAAAGAACTACTTCATCACAAGAGCTGTGGGGCTCTAAAGTAAATCCAAACCCAAAATCACAGATAAAAATATTCCAGACTTTGCGGATGAACAGAATACAGCTTTTGTGGCCTAGTCCCATGACATTAGTCCATGACATGTGTGGTCCCATTTGTTTAGAAGAACAATAATTTTTTATTTTCTGCAGGGAAGAATAGCTTTCTTACAGGACCTCAAGCTATCCAGGCGAATTTATGGCAGTGAAATCATGTAAGATGTGTCTGATTGTGTTACTCTTTCTTTTTTATTTATTTACTTGCCCAAAGCGATCTCTTTTTTAATTCTGCATGTGGTTTTGGAAATGCAATTTTGGGCTAAAAGCACATTTCAAGATGCTTAAAGTTAAAGAAGTCCAAATGTTTTTGAAACTGTTTTAACTGGGTGTCAATGCCTCCCAAAAGATGGATGTATAATCATGTGGAGGGGATTTTGATTCTTCCTTCTTCACAGCGATGATGAGAGGCATTGGAACACTGTTAATCACTACAGACTCTTCGTGGCCATAGGCAGAACCTCAGCTATTGCATAAACAGCTTCACTGGTGTTGCTGGGAGTGTGCTGATGTATGCTGGCTGAGAGCATGGCCACAGAAACATTGAAATAGAAATGTAAAATTTATCACTTAAACAGCAACTACAAACCCCCCAAATTTCTCGTTTTCTTTTCAGAAGCAAACCCTGCAAAACCCAACTATATTCCTTATGCATATGAAGAGCAGCAGCATAGCCAGATAGAGCTTATCATCAGTACTGGATGTTCTTATTCGCTTCTAATCTGTCCTTGTTTTATTTGACAGCACAGGTCAGGAAGTCTGTATAATGGAGGAGCTGTTTCCGATTCCCACTTTCCCACTCTGCCATTTACCTTGCAACCTTCGCAGGTGATGCAGCGATAATGATATCCGGTGGCTTTGTCCCCACATACTACACATAGCTCATCCTTGTCTAAGTAACTGGGTATATACCCTGTAAAGAAAAAGAGGCATGCAAACTCAATATAAAGTCATATGATACATTTGATATAAAAATACTACATTAAAATATACTGCAGATCTTATCTGCCAGCCCCATACTTCTGAACCGATTGAATTTCCTGAATAAAAAGCTCATACTATGTTAGAGAGTTATTTAAACATAGTTTATAGTATCTTCTGCTTCCCAGACTCTTTCAGCATCTGCTGGGCAAGAGGGAGAAATGGAACATGCCCTCTCCTGAGTTTCATGAAATACTACTTTAGAAAAAGAAATATCTTTATTTTTACCTCAAAGGCTTTGATGTGAACAAATAAAATAACAGTGAGACATGCGATATCTTTCTCTCTGTTTCACAAAAAACCCAGTACAACTGAACACTGAAGATAAGATGCCAGGTTGCAGGACAACTCGAGGACCTCGTAGTACGAAGTATTTATTGTGAGATCATTCATTTCAGAACAGCTCCAGAGGTCTGGTCAGAGAAGTACCAGCAACAGACAACTTAATCTGTACGGATAGTACCTGATCTGGGCACGTTCTGCAGGAACATTTAATACAGCTTGAATTTTGGGCAAAACATGTTGGTAGTCAAATATGCACATGTGTTAGGATGACATTTTCTCTTCTGAAGTGGTTTATCAAACACTTATTAAGTGAAATCAAATATTACTGCTATGAAAAACATAGGCAATGCTTGGTTCTCTTCCCACAATGACATTTGTTTTGATAATGCAAACATATTTTTGAGTAAAAAAACCCAAAACAATTCTGATGGCAACCAAATAGCAATTCTAAACTAAAGAGAACTTTTAAAACAGGGTAAAATACAAACCTTTTAAAATAAATGTTCCCATGACTTACAATTAATGTACTTACAGTACATAACTTTTCCTTCCAAAAAATCTCTGCTTAGATGTGACACAGAGATCTCAGAATCACTCTTTCAGTCTCTCCTCATAAAAGAGATATCCCAGTCACTTCATCAGCTTTGTAGCCCTTTGCTGCACTTGCTCCAGTATGTCACAGAATCTCACAGAATCACAGAACGTTACGGGTTGGAAGGGACCTTGAAAGATCATCTAGTTCAACCCCCCTGCCAGAGCAGGATCACTTAGATCAGGTCACACAGGAACATGTCCAGGGGGTTCTGAACATCTCCAGAGAAGGAGACTTCACAACGTCTC
The DNA here is from genome assembly GCA_013399075.1 of Chloroceryle aenea. Lineage (NCBI taxonomy): Eukaryota > Metazoa > Chordata > Aves > Coraciiformes > Cerylidae > Chloroceryle > Chloroceryle aenea. The sequence continues at coordinate 343,788 of VWZY01008666.1, read as the reverse complement.
TGGGCAGCCTGTTCCAGTGCTCTGTCACCCTCACCATGAAAAAGTTTTTCCTTATGTTTACCTGAAACCTCCTATGCTCCACCTTGTTCCCATTACCCTTGTCCTGTCACTGGATGTCACTGAGAACTTGCCTCCATCCTCCTGACACTTGCCCTTTTCATATCTATAGGCATTTANGCTCACAATACCTCTCACCACACAACGACCAAAGCCACAGATTTTAAGCTTGGCTGAAAGTCCATGTCTTTCTTGTATTGGGGAGCCCAGAACTGGACCCAACACTGGAGCTGTATTTCACCAGAGCTCAGCAGAGGGTAAGGGTCACCTCCCTGCCGGTGATGATCTTCCTAATGCAGAACAGGATGCCACTGACCTACCTTGACTCAAGGACACACTGCTGGTTCATGTTCAACTTACTGCCCACCAGGAACCCCCATGTATGTCAATGCAAAGTGCTTTCCAGATGGTTGGGACCCAGCCTGTACTGCTTCCCCANCTGCTGGCCACGCTCTTCTTAATGCATCCCAGGATGTCACTGGCCTTCTTGCCTGCGAGGGCTCATTGGTGGCTCATGGTCATCCTCTTGTGCAACAGGACCCCTAGATCTTTTCCCCTAGAGCTGCTCTCCAACAGGTCAGTCTCCAGCCTACACTGATACATGGGGTTGTTCTTCCCCAGATGCAGCACTTTACACTTGTCCTTGTTGAACTTCATTAAATTTCTCCCTGCCCAGGTCACGCTGGATGGCATCACAGTCTTCTGTTGTGTCAGCCACTCCTACCAGTTTTGTATCATCAGCAAACTTGCTGAGGGTACACTCTATCCCTTTGTTCAGGTCACTGGTGAATATATTCAACAGCACTGGACCCAGGACTGACCCCTGGGGAACACCACTACCCACAGGCCTCCAACTAGACTCTGCTCCACTGACCACAACTCTCTGGGCTCTGTCTTTCAGCCAGTTCCCAATACATCTCACCACACAACCATCCAAGCCACACATTTTAAGCTTGGCTGAAAGTCCATGTCTTTCTTGTATTGGGAGCCCAGAACTGGACCCAACACTGGAGCTGTATTTCACCAGAGCTCAGCAGAGGGTAAGGGTCACCTCCCTGCCGGTGATGATCTTCCTAATGCAGAACAGGATGCCACTGACCTACCTTGACTCAAGGACACACTGCTGGTTCATGTTCAACTTACTGCCCACCAGGAACCCCCATGTATGTCAATGCAAAGTGCTTTCCAGATGGTTGGGACCCAGCCTGTACTGCTTCCCCAGTGCAGGACTTGGAATTTCCCTTTGACAAACTTCAATATCTTCTCATCCCATTTCTCCAGCTTGCCTAGGTTGCCCTGAATGGCAGCACACCCATTTGGTGTACCAGCCACTCCTCGCAGGTCTGCATTATCTGCCAACTGGCTGTGCAATGAGGGGTAGTCCTTTGGATGTGGCTGCCTGTAACATTATCCCTTGCCACTGGCTTCCTGAACCTATCTGTAGCAACACGTTAGACCTGACTCCAAGCTTGCTGTCTTTGTGCAGCCCTTGTGACGGTAATGCTCAGTACAGCTTGGGGACTCAGCACACCACAGTCACATGGAAGGCAACCAGTATCAGGGCAGCAGAAGGCTGTTGGAAGATGCTGCAGGAGTGGCCGTCATCTTCTTGTGACTAATACACCAGAGGGTCAGCTGAGTAACAGACAGCTCAAATTAAAGTGCTTTCCTGAGGCTACACTTGCCAGGGGTTCTCCAGAAAGAAAATACCAAATCAGAGAGGAAATATGTGAAATTAATCGATATTAAAATACTGGAACTTTCTGGGGGCTGGTGAGTGGATCAGGAGAAAGTAAAGAAGGAAGAAGGCAGGAAGTTTTTGTACTATCTCCTTCAAATGTCTAGTTTGAGCATAACTATGAGAACCTCTAGTTATAGAGGAACATGTAACGCTGGGAAGCAGAAGCACTCCAAAGCAATGCCTGGATATTTTAATCTCAGGTTTGCAAATACTACTGGCATCTGAAAAGAGAACGGGGGAATGAGCTGAGATCTTACTGATGTATCCAGTCTATAATACAGATTTACATCCAGGTTACATTTCTTCATGATGAACAAGTTGTGCTTGGATAAAGACTGGTGGACACGTGGAGATGGATCTGTGACCTTGAGGGAAGACAGAGCAGGGTTTCTACTCTAATTTACATCACTGATTCCTAATGGATATTATGCCAGTGGGGGATTAGCAGAGGCTATTATCTCCATCCTGCCCCCTTTCTGCTCACACCTGCCTCTGCACATGCAACATATACACACCAGAGAGCTGATACGGGAGGACGCAGACTCAGCAATTCATGCAGAATTTTCCACTAAACTTCTCATAAAGATTAACAGTTTCTTGTTATTGCTGGTTAGTGCTATTCATAAAACACAGACACAGTCCGTGTCCTCTAAAATTGAGGTTTGCTTCCTCAAGAATTACTTCTGAACTAAATGCCTTTATATTTCATTAAGTATATAATCTGGTTAGCAGTGCTCATGTAATGGCAGCTTTGCTCTATTGGAGGAGCAGGAGACCACTTGTCTAAACTGCTTCCTTAAATACATACAGTAGCTTGCACATGTGACCAGTGGTGTCCGTCCACCTCCTTCTTAAGAGTTTCATGACTTTATCCAACCTAGGAAGCAGTTTCCAATGTAGCACAAAAGATAAATCTACTCCTACTCCTAGTCAGAAATTAAAAACGGCATCGTTACCTGCAACCACATTCCCAGTTAAGTGCCAGCTGTTCTGGCTGGTTCAATGTTAAATAGTATGCTCACTTTTGCAGGATTGTGCCCATGTCACAAGACGAGCACACACCTTGAACTCTTCCACTGATTCAACAAGAAACAGAGATAGAAAAATCCCATCTCAAGAAATTATTAGCAATAAAAGTATGCAACAAACATATTTTTTTCTATTAAATATCTGGGAGTGATACCTGTACTTTTGTACATTTTTATGCCTCCTTCCAACAACTGATGGGGTCAGAAAGCACTAGAAAGTAGGAGAATTGGACCTTCAGCAGTATTTTAAAAGGATGTAATTTAGATGAACAGACACCCTGCTAAGAGGAATAAGAGAACTTACATTCAGTTCTTACAAACCACAACGTCCACTGCAAATAATGTCTAGTAGCTGCAAATATCCAGCTGCACCTCTATATGAATTCAATGCAATTTCTTTTGTAAGATGTGTAAATAAGCAGCCTCACTGCATTTTGCTGCTACTCAAGACTTATAAACGGTATCAGCAGGAAGAAATTCAACAGTGTTTTTCTAAACTTGGTACCAGCATGGAAGCTATAAGTAGTGCAAGGGAGGTTCTTGGGAAACACACAGGTAGGAGCAGAGTTGTCTGTTGGATGGTTTGAGAAAGAACCAGGGCAACAAACTTCTCTCACTCCTTGCACCACTTGGGGAAGAAAGAGGGGCAGACTAACAGGGACCTGTCTCTCACATCAGGCAAGTACTTTGGCATCTTAAATGTTTAATAACTCTGATCCAAAACCAAAAACTTCTATGTGGAAGAAGGAAATGCTGTCTGGACAGAGTAACCCAGGTGGTCTCTTATGAAAGAAGAAAGCCTAGTGACAAATCTCATGGGAACATTGGGTAGGTTCCTACCTCTGGTGTTCATATTTCATCCTTTATTTCTTGGTTAAAACCTTCTAAGTGAATAGCTAAGAGGAACCATTCGAAAGCAACACCAAGCTCACTTAACTGCACAATAATAACCACTATCATTCCTTGGTCTTTCAGGCCTCTGTCTGCTGTATTCTAGAATCCTTACAGACTATCATTTGGTGAATCCTGTATGATCCTCAAAGTTAGCTATCTGTCAAGTAAGACTTGACATTGTTCATCCCAGCGCCCACCTTGAATCTTTGCTTTGAGTGGAGAACACCAATGAATGAATTTGACCCGCCATATCTGGCTTTTTCCTTGCAGCCTATGGTAATTCCTTTGTTCCCCAGGCTCCCACCTGCCCATCTGCCTAATCTTACGGTCTTGGCAAAAGGCTAAGCACTCAGCAGGACCAGTTCCTCTTGTCTTGACGAACAGGTTGCACAATCCATTATAACAAATCTTGATGGTGATTTATAGCATCTTTTAAATCGTAACTGTAGCTTTGCAGAGGTATGGCAAGAACAATTCCCTTTGATAGGAATATGCACGATGAGTTTGTCCCAGCAGAGGTAAGGACAGAATGAGATCTGCTAACATATGCAGTCATCTGAGGTGCTCTGTTTCATGAATACTGTATGCATACGCTCTCAAATTACCATTTGCAGGAATGATACCTGCAAGCAGTATATGTGACCCTGCACAGTGTTAACAGACTGGAGAGACACAAATGAGACACTTGGCAGCTATTCTTGTCTCCCCCCCATCACAACAAGGAAAAGAAAAGCTATTCAAATGGAAAGAACCCCTGAAAAAAGATACTGTTCTTTCCTCCGTACTAGACACACATTAAAAAAAAAACAAACAAAAAAACAAAACATGTTTTGAGAAAAGTAAAGAACCAATTTCATCTCTGTTCAAGTATTGTTGCACAGACATTACATCTTCAAGTCTTTGTCCATACAGATACTGTAACATTTGCTTAGGGATTAAACCAAACCTTAAAAAAATTCCAGGACCCAAGTCACATTTGACTACTGAACAGGAATATGAGTGACATAAATGTAAACAAATTATGTCTGTATACCAGATGTTCCTTCTTAGGTTGTTCCTGATCCACTGTAGGCTTATACCCTGCAATCACAAAAAGACATTTTCTGCTATTGCTCAAGGACACTTGTGTTTTAAGATCATTATTGGGTATTTTGATTTCCACTGTACCTTTGCAGAGGCATGTATTAAATATATTCCTGAAATCTTTCTCTCCCCCTGTCTGGTATGGTTTGTGTGACTAGAGACCACTGATTAAAATGAGGAGTTTAGGATTCATCAGTAAGCTCGTATTCACTTGCTAGACACTGCAGTATGAAAATGAAAAAGATGAAATTAATTACTACCTTGAGAATCCCCAACTGTATTAGAACTGAAAAGAAAATTCATACTGCTGCTCTGATTCCATAGTCACACAGTAACTCTTTGCAAATTATAAGAAATTACAAGAACCATCCAGATATCATCCTTGATACACTTGTGTAGAAAAGCTCAGATAAAGTGTTTATCGAAGAAAGCATAGAGCCAAGGGAGAAAAAGTATATACTCCAGTTTTGTTTGTGCTATCATCAATATTGATCTGAAAGACTGAGCTGATACACTGCTCCCTGTTTCCCACTTCCTTAAATTACGCCCACTGAGAAAAATTGCGTATTTCTCCGTTGAGCTTGGAAGCACCACCGAGAATGTTGTTAAACAGATTCACATACTTCTTGTTAGCTAACTGGCTTGCTTGTCTGCAATTTTGATCTTCGCTGACATTCTTTGATTTACGCAATTAGGAAAGTTTGGCAAAAGGCTCTGCAAAGACAGAATTTGGAATGTTTTTTATAGTTCCTTTTCCCTCAGTGGCTTTTCTATGTACTAGCTCTGTTCTTTGGGCTGAGTCAGAAACCTTACAGCAGTAGCGCACTTTGCACCGATGAGCTGGAAACATTTTAGCCCAAACTGTGTTATCACTTAAACTGCTGTGATTGGTACTGTACTTGCATATACCACCAACTACAGGCACAAAATGCACTACTGTAGGAGTCAGACCATACAATCTTTCCCCCCCAAATGATTTAAATGTTTTTAGAGACCATAGCTTAGTATTGCAAATAACTTATTATTTAGAAAGCTAAGCCTCACTGAACATCAGTTTTACTACTGATGCAAAGACAAAGTATTATTTAGTTCACTTCACATCCTCCTTTTGGATGTGGAAAGGTTACAGTAAAGGAGCCGAAAACACTTTTTCCACTGCAAATTTAATTAAAAAAGAAAACATAAATTCCAAATGTATAATGATTAGCTGAAGAAGATGCAATTTCTCTGATCAGTGTTATCTCCCTAGGTGGGTGATCAGGAACAAAATTAATCATATTTAAGCCCAAAATCATTGTTAGTATACTGGGAGCTGCTCTGCTGCAAAGGTCAAGATGACAAATGCTCAGTGTTTTTGTAAAATATATGCATACATAGTCCCTGCACTGATGAGAAGACATTCTGACATAACCTCCATGTTGCATTTTCTTAGCTAGTCAGAAAGTACCCTAATGTTTTCACATTGCTAGTAACTCAGTTTGGACTAATTCAGTCACACACTCTGGCAGTCATACAGTATGGATTCTCATCTGCACGCAAACTGCCTGAGACACTATGAGGGGAAATAATAATGACAATTACAATAATAACAACAATGATAATTGTCAAAGAAGAAAAGATGGCAAAAGGGCAAAGAAGCCCTTAGAAAGATGACATTAACCTCACCTTGTATCTGGGAAGCAAGGTGAGGTGCAGGGCTGAGGCGCTAGCACCGCTATAGCCTGACTCAAGAATTCCTGCCTGCAAACCCCTGGTTTGGGGAGCAACCTCTGGTTGCTTCTGGTCTGCCCCCCCAGAGTCTGAGGTTAAAGCCTAACTTCACAGACACCCACAAGTATCTTTTATTGACTTTGTCTGGGAAATGACTGGGAAATGAAGTGAAAGATAACTCTCATCCCAGTTTTAACTCTACATACCTAGTCCCCATGTTGTCCAAACTTCCAAAACATGGCAAGCACACCAAACATGGGGATACTGAGGTTTCCAGACCTCTTTATGTACTTCTTTTGCACCTTCTCAACTGCACTAACTCTAGCCTGTCACTGGGCACTCCTCCACAATGTAGGGGCAGTGTCAGGTGTTCCAGGGACACTTTCGACTATCTTCTCCACCTCTGTGCAAGGGTAGGGTGGCATGAGCACCCCCAGAGCATGACCTGTCCAGCATGCATTGCTGCAAGCTCACCATGGCCAGCAGCATCGTAAGAGGGCAAAAACATTCCAGTTTAAGCTCTCTGGGACAGAACTGGGAATAGCACCTCATTCTTACAATGATGAGCCCTGGTCTGCTCATCAGATTTCACAGCCTTGTGTAGAAAGCAAAGTGTATCTGGTTGCGTCTCTCCTATGGTAGGATCAGGTCCAGGGCATCCTGAATAAAACGGTAAGCACTTGCATGAATGTTGTGCTGCCACCTTTTAACTGCGTATACTACAGCACGAAAAGATAACAGAGCAACAAGCAGATACAAAGCTAAAACTGCACCTCTACCTCTTGACATTCTGGAACAAATTTTTTTCTTTTAAAATTCAAGTCTTTCATCAGAATTTGCAAGAGAAAATCAGGAAATAATAAGATAATAATTTTTACTGTAATAACTGGAGCAGCTTAAGTGCTTTCTTATATTTTAAAATACCTGGAACTAGAACTTTCTAAATAACTTTTTTTTTTTCCACTTTAATGACACATTGTTGGGGTATTTGCTTCTTGTTTTACTTATTTTCTGAATTCTTTCAAAGAGAGAAAAAGATAGAGAAGTAATCAAACTCCCCTTCACAAATGGTAACTTTTTGAGCATATAAAATGTTGCTGTTTTTTCTTCCCAGAGGGAAAAGAAGACTTTAGCCATTTAAGAACTAGCTAAAGTTTTGATAGAAAAGACTCCATGTGCTACTGTAAAGTACAATCTGATTTGAACAGCATGTTATTGAGACTATTAACAGAAATACCAACTGCAACAATGAAGACTGCTCGTGAACACCTGCTTAGGGACTTAATTTTGATTTAATGGGCTATTACCAAGGCTTCTCTAACAAACTCCTTCGTCCCCCCCAATCAATTCTGGATCAATACAGACACACATGCCCTGTGTAGAGCCTTCTGTTCATAGGACAGGATTAAAAGATTCGTTAGTTTTAGGATAGCTTGTTTAAAAGAAGGAATTATTAAAGAAAAAAAAAAAAAAGATGCACATGTACCACAGAGTTTAGATCTCCTCTGCTCATCAAACTTTGCATTTGCAAAGGTTCGACAGAAGGGAGGCAACTTTTTATTTATTGTTACAGTAATAAGGCTCTAAAGTATCTCAAAAGATGTTGCTCAGTGTCCATGAATGATCAAGTGAAAATCTGCTCGAGAGACGGCTACCACCAAAATTCACTGCCATTTCTTCGTGAAGCTGAGGTAGTACAAAACAGGGCAGACAAGCAGTTTTTAAAAACAACCCTGTATTCTTTCAACCAAACAAGTACAGAAACTTTAAACAGAGCAGACGTCAGGTGTCTAAGTGGTGAAGCAACTTACGTAAAGCTCTGATCTAGGTATATCAATTATTTATAACCTTTTAATATTATGAAAAATGTATTTCTTCACTGACTTTGCAATAGCAAGTCTTTATTTTCTCCGAGTTAATCCAGAGTGCTGTTTTTGTTTAGATAAAAATAAGACATGGAAAAAGTCTACAAAGAGTTATAAATTAATCAGTTAAAATGTAATAGCAGATAAATAGCCTTAAAAAGCATTTAAAATGTTGCGCAATACAAAAACATGCATTATCCACAACTACATTTAGTTTACAATTTGATCATGTTCTTACAGCTTCCTAGAACAGGATTTAAAAAATATTTCCTTTGTTATGTAATACAAGCCTGTACAAAGCATAAAATGAAGACATTTTTCTACCAAACATATTGATTTCTTGCACCGAGTGCTAATGCATATTGCCTGCACAAAGGAAAGTATTTCATTTTTCCATGCAGTTAGTAAGATTAAACAGTCTTATTTTTTACTACAAAGCCACTTCAGAAGTAGAAAATGGTGTTTTCTCTGTCTACATAGTTACATCAGATTCATCTGGGTTTTGGGTAACATCACAGAGAAAATGTGGTCTTAATAGAAAAAGGACATTATGTTGGTACAACTGACTGCATTTTTATTCTTGAATAATGTGATTTTAAAGAAACACGGAGAATGTATGCTCTGTATGCGTCAGTTTGCTTGTCTGAGTTCAGAACAAATAACACAGAAAATATTTCCAAGTGTTTCTTGGTATTTTGGACTCTTTTTGAATCTGCTTTGCTTACTTGAAAGCAAAAGAATAACTTCCAAAACCAGGAAACTATTTAACCCCAAGGGAGCAAATACTGCACTCTGATTATCTCTCACAAACAAATTGATTAGAACAACTTTTTGGGTGCAGAACAGTCTTTCTTGCACAGATACATTCTTGAACTTTCAGTCCTTTTTTTTTGCTTTGCCTAATCAGAAACTACATGGTTTTCACTTAAAACCAGGAAGCCTATTAAACATAATCATTTTCCTATACACATTTACAGTTCTATTTTCTAAATATTTTGCCTGAGTTGCTGAGTAAACAGAGTTCACATTTCCTGATAACAAGGACTTACACAAATCGTTTGTATATAACCAGAACCACAGCTTTAAGATGCGGAACATATAATGATGACATTTCAGAAGAGAAACTTTCTTATCTAGCTCATTGGTGAATAGCAAATGAACTTAACATCCCCATAAAGCAGAAAACAAGCAATATATTTGCAAATGTCTTTTATAGACTAAGAAAAAGTGCTTGGAAATCCTCATCGCTCACAAAAAACCTTACAATCACCTAGCAACCTATGTTATGCTGCTTTCAGTTTTGAACAGGCAGCCTTCACATTCAAAGATGTATCTGAGCCAACTGATGCAACTGTAAGTTTAAAGCAAAACAAAACCAAAACCAGATATTTCTTTTTGTTGTCGTTATTTAAATAAATTGCCCCTACCTTTCTTCTGAGAGTACGATGGCGACTGCACTTGAGAAAAAGTAGGTTTTTCTTCGGTGAAATATTCAGGTTGGTTGTACTGATTCAGGGCCATGTCCATGTCAGAGTACTCGCTTTTAAACACGTTTCCAGGGTAACTACAGGTATAAGGCTGATTCACCGCCCAGGCCTGTTCCATATATATGTTGTTACTGTGCAGGACCTGAGCATCACAACTGCTGTAACCCTGATTATCTTCGATATATGTGCAATAATCAGTGGATTGCATGTAGCAGTTGCTACCAGCAGCTGGGTGCACTTCATATATTTCTTGCATACAGTAGTTCATTTTGTTACCCTATCTCAGCTTCTACGTTACGTACACACACACATGCATACACACGCAGGCATGCATACACATGGAACAGGAGAGGAGCAATGAATATACACCAACAAAGTCGACTGCAAAACAGCCCGTTTTACTTTGGAGCAGCACCTGATGTGCTAAAATCCTATTTATATTGGGACAGCTTGTGAACTCCCCTGCCAGTCAAACATATTGGGAAGCAGATTTATGACAGTCAAAGGTCTTAATCTGTGACTGTAAGTTAATTCCAAGGGAAGATGGCAGGCAGGTAGCAATGACCACCAGACAAAGAAGCGATGTCCTGACAACCCTCCTGTTCCCCTGTTTGTCTGGAATAATCATTTTATAAACCATTTCCAGCCTTTTCCAATACGATTACAAAATGATTACTAAGGCGAGGACACAGTTATGTCACTGTAGTTGTCAACTTAAGTGTGAAGCATTATAAAGACTGCTTAAGAACTCCCAGAGGGAATACGCTGAAAATCCTAAAATCAATAATCCTGTTTTTCAGCATTAAACCATGGAAAATCCAATAGTGCTGTGTTGATGACCCAAGCAGTAGTCTAGTTTTACAAAATTTAGCAACATAATCTGTCATTGGCTTTATTGATTTTGTTTTACAGAATTACATGCATGAATCTCCCCAGCCTTCCACACGTATACAATCCTCCCCACTGCCCGGTAATGCATTTACGGGAAAGCAGCTTTTCTAAACTTCAGTGATTTGGGGAGGTAATTTCTATTGAGTTCAACAGGTGGGAAACTTCAAAATAATATAATCAGCAAAAAGAACAACGCTTAAATACTATCAATAAGCTGATTGCTTTGCTATTCTGCTTTGTTATCTTTTATGTTTCAGTAATGAAGTACTTTTCAAAGCGTTTTTGACAACAGACGCGGTAGAGTAAGGAAGGGGTTCAGCTCATTTTGGCTCACCTATGAGCTATGAATATGTCAATGCTACTACAGCAAAAGCTAGATGATCTTATCATTGTTTAATGCATCTCAAACTGCAATATGGTTAATATACTTTGTTTAATCAGACATCATTTTTGATATAAAAGAAATATATATTTTTTTTAACTTACATTAACTACTATTTGTTTTTTACTGGCCAAAGTATGCTTTTTCTTCACAGCACAGCTAAAATATGATACAACTTTTGAGTCAGTAACAAGATAGCATCCCTCTTTTATGTCTGTTTTTACTATTAGGAAGTAGAACTATTACTAATTTGATAATCGGCTCCTAGTTTTCTTATGTCACTCATTTTAAACAATCTACACGAACGCCAACATTACCCTGTAGGTCATTCCTTTTTCATCTAGGATCTGAAGTATACATCTAACAGGCATGAACATACACTTAAACCTCAAAAGTTCAGTGGAAGAGGTAAGAATGAGGCATGACATGTACATATTTCTTCCTATCCAATATTGTTTAATATTACAGTGTAATGCAGAGTCAACAGAAAAATGTTCTCCCTTCCAACATACAGCTCTAACTAACCATCTAAATAAGAAGTGCTACTAATTAGTATTTAATATTCAGGCTAATAGAGCATTTGATGAATACGGATAAGCAGAATAAGGATTCAAGGCTCAGAGGAGTTAAAATCTATACTTGGATTTTTAATATTTTTTTTCCTGAAACTATAAAAGCAGCATCTTTAATACACATTTCTTAATAACTTGCTCAGAAAATAGTAACAACTTTGGGAAGTGTCAAGGTTTAGATTTTATGTCAAAATAAAACCTATTAAGATCAATTCTACCAAAGTCAATTAAGTTGCTTCCAAAATGAACTTATTATGCTAAAACTCTGAAAATTTAAACTAACATCTTATTAAGAGCACTAAGTTACTGAAATACCAGATGTAAAACACAAACAAACCCTCATTCTCCATACTGTTTTTACCAAAGATCTAACTCGACAAATAGCATTGTGAAATACAGTGTGAAAAAGCACGCAGTAAGAGTTCATTTTCATTTTTGCTCAGGCCCACAATCTGTATTTCAGTCATTTTGTCTGTGACAAAAAGTATGTCTTAGGCAAGATCTGATTTTTCAAGAATGGATACTCAGCACTTCATAAAAACAATCCTGTGTTTCCTAAGAAACTGGGCAATAGTTGTTTACACAGAAACCCCCAAACCATACCCACTTTTGTGACTTGCTGGTAATACTGTAGTGCATACGGTTGTAATGCATACAACCCGCCAAGCTTATTTCTCCCCACTCCCCAGAAAGAAAACATTCCACGAGTGCAATACGAGGGTTGTTCATTTACAACAAAATGATCTGTACAGCCAAGAGGAATTCATGCGAGAGCCGGCACAGAGGTGAGGCTCTGTTTTACAGGTTAGCACAGCAGAATACCCAGATACTTTTACACCACCCAGAAAAGCTTTGGAGAACTGGGTCTTAAATTCTTAGATGGAATTCTTCCCCATGGCGATTTGTTTTGCCAGAAGAGTGAAAAATTCTACAGAATTTCTCTTCTCTTGTTCTTTTCCACACAATTTGATTTAGGTTTGTAACCAAAAATTTAAACAGACTTGAGACCGTGTTTAGACAAAGACACCCGAGACAGGATGACACCTGAGGATATGGTATCTTGATGTGGCACAGCTTGTGCCTCACTTTCTCTTCCAAAATAAATCTCTCCAACATTTCTTATTTTCTATTCCGATGTCAATAATGCTTAGAAATGCATCATATGTTTTGTTTTTTTTTTCTCAGAATTACTGTAATACTGTAGGGAAATTACATTAGCTGAAACTGTAACGAAGGATGAGGAAAAGAAAAATGGACAACAGTCATTTCTGAAAAAAAAAAAAAAAAAAAGATAAACACTGCCAGAGAATGGGAGTTCCTTACCCATAATGTGCTAACATTAAAGAGGTTTACAGCACTGCAGATTGTTGTTCCCTTGGAAACAAAACAGTTCAAAGAACACTACAAAGATTTAACATCCCTACTAAAACAAGAATATTCCTAAAATATTTTCATTTTTCTCTCTTAGGTCTGATCCTGCAGGTGCCTTTTATGTATCAGTTTGAATTACATCATCTAATAACAGACAGCCAAGGTCTTTATCATAAAGTCTGAAAGCTGAGTAGAAAATAATACTAGCAGCTTTTGCTGTGTCCTGTATTCTGATTTAACTACTAGAGTCTTTAAATTATGTCATGTTGAGCTTTCACTGCCTTCAGCAATGTAGTATCGCACTTGGAAATTATTAGTTTACAAGTGTTTGATTACGTGAACAGCAGAGAAAAACCTCTGGTGAGAGCAAACAGGCCAGTGATAAAACAGAAACTTTGATACCTTCGGATAAGAGGATCCGAAGGTTGAACCCCTCACAGCCTGAGGAATCAGTTCACTGCATTAAAAAAAGCAGAAATTGCTTGCTGAACATCAATCTTGAATGCCCCAAACATTTTTACATACTCACCATGGTGTAAAACAGAACTAAGAGTAGTGCAGGCAGCGTTGTCACACTGGGTGAACAGAAGTCAGGCCGAGAATACTTTAAAGGAGGTATCTGCAGGAGAAACTGCCTTACACTAGACCATGCAGCTCTTCATCAACTCCTGTTTTAAAAATTCTAACTAACACTTTTGATTACAATTAAATGTCTTACTAGGCTACATTTCTCTTGTGACTTAACTCAGTTACAAAACACACCAAAATGAACACAGAGAAATGTTAAGGCAAGGCCATATTCCTCTGTGGATGATCATCCTGACGGTACTTCCCAACCAAACGAGATCCCCAACCACATGAGACCCCCCACGCACAAAAGAGAAGCACCATTCATCAGTGTGTGCCTCTGCTATCTACGTGAATGTGCAGGTGCCACATCACCCACCAGAGTCACAGGCCTATTCTCATGGCTGTTTCCAAACTCGGTACACCTGGTGTCGAGCCCTGGCTACATCCATGCTGCACTAAGGGCCCCTCACACCACTTCTAAAGGTTCGTCAGAGTCAGTACATGGAAGGCACCGCTGAACGTGCAAATTTGTCACTGCTGCTTCTAAAGGACCAAATGGAAGAATCTTAGGTTGGCTGTGTTCACGCTTCATGCTTACAAAAGAATAAAACCCCAGTACTTGGTCAAAAAAGTTCTGCACATTTGAACATGTAGCTGTAATTTTTAAACATACCTGTCTAAATTCTTAAAAGTTATGTACACTTGTATGCTCCTAGTTTTATAATACACGTTTTTACATGTTAAAAAATAACTCTTATTTTTCCTATTTATAGATCTTGTTGCCTGCATTGCCTCAGCCACCTCTGATGTAGGTTGTGGAGGAAAAAAAAAAATTAGATCACTTTTTTTCAAGTAGAACACAAATCTGCACTTTCAGGATTCAATGCAACCTAACGTGGGATACATTACATACAGTCCCTATCTTTTCATACCATAAACACAAAAATACTGAAAACTGTAACAGCTTTTGAACAGAACTACTAATGTAGCTTTTGCAACACACATCATCTGTGACATACAGCTATCTCCGTGCCCATATGATGAATTACCACCTCTCTTTCATGTGTATATTTGCACTACCTTATTCATTCATTTTATGTACGATGATCAGAGACTCAAAATGGTCCCTCAAAAATAGGACTATGCAAACTTCCTGTTATAGATTAAGAAAACCTCAAACATCAGAATCCAAAATAATACAGAGCAAGAAGAGAAAATTAACTCGATTATTTCTCTTATTTTCAAAAATCTACTTGTGACTAAATCATAAATGGAACTCCAGTGCTGTATTTGACAGTTCCTTGAGTATGTCTTGGTGGAATCAAAGACATTAAAAATTGTCATTTTGTCTACGTTATTTTTATTACAGCAAGTGATACCACTGAGGGAAAAAAGAGCTAAAGCTTTCTGGTATAAAATAATTTCTTTGGGTTTGCAATAGATGCAGCAAGCTTCAAACAAGCTGTCCCTTGTTTAAACCTGAGGAAGATCTTACCTGACAGCAAACCTCTTTTCTCAACATGTATGAAGCTCTTTCTCTAACACTGCTTCTCTCACAAAGCCTGCTGTACTTTGGTTATGACATGCCACTAAAATTGTATGTGACTCATAAAATGCCAGTGTGATGTGCCTTTTATTGAAACACTTCAGACTTAATACTCTGTTTAGATAACAAAGAATGTCATAGTTTATATTTAAATATTCAGATTCACTACAAATCCAGTTCTCCCTGAAAATACTTGACACCTTGAATAAATGTGGTTAGAAGAGAATGGAGTTTGCTCCTTCATAATGAAGACTCTTCCAGTGTTTGTGCTTCCTTTTTTCTTGCACTAGCTCCTAGTACTATTCCCAACACATATAGGTAGCACACATCTTGTCAGATAACATTTGCTCCTTGAGACATTTGCCAACAAACTGGCTAACAAAACTCTTGAACGGTGTTTGACCACTTTTAAGATGGTCTCTGCACAAATATTGCTAAGAGTAATTATAGACCTGTGACCCAGACAACCCAATTTGTTAAGTCTCCCCATATCGCATAAGTGGAAGACCCTGTTAGCAGACATCAGTTAATTACACAGCTTATCTCTTGAGAAAGTAATGGCCAATACTTAAAGGATGTACCTTTTCTGAATCATTCCCTACCCCAACTCCATGTGAAAACTTGAAGGTAAAACGTTCCATTTGTTCAAAAATAAAACCAAACAGAAAGCTAGCTAATGTCGCTTGACACAACATAATTAACAGACTCTTTGCTGGGACTGTCTGGGTTTGGCAGCCTCCTGACAGCCCTCAGTAAGACGTTAAAGCGATCAACACCTGACATCTGTTAGCAAAGAGGCATTCTGAGGTAAAGAGCAACTAAATCTAAAGAAATCAGGTACTTAGACCAGTTTAACTTTTTCATGAGGTGATATCCTGCCTGACACTGTAATCTTTCTTCCTGGAGTGACGCAAGACTTAAGTAAAAGAAAACAACTTGTAGTCCCTCCCTCCCAATATGCAGTAATTATTTTCTGGGTGAAGAACAATGAAGAACTATTTATCCCCATTTAAAAAAGTATAAAAATAATTTAAGCACTGAATTTGTGTTAATATGTAGCTATCCGATTCTTAAGAGGAATTCCTTCAGTGCTGCACTGATGCAAATAGAAAAAAAAAAAAACTACCTGAAAGAAAATGGATAATTCTCCTGACTCCTGAAGCAAAGACTATTCATAACAAGAAATTCCATTTATTTGAGCTCTGTATGTGCACTTACTGAGGCTTTGGGGTTGGTTAATAATAAGAAAGAAGAAAAGGCAAACAACACAGCCACAGGTGAGAGATGAACACCCTGAAAGCCGTAAAAGAATGTTTTCATTTGCCTTTGCATTTTTAATATATCAAAGATATGCTTTAATTAAAAAGGCCAGATCAGAAAAGAATTCTGATCAGCTTATCAGACCATAAAGGGAGAGACAATTTTTTAAAGGGCTAAAGGAGTAGATACTATTTCATATTAGGTATCATATAGAAAAGCCTCTTAAGCATTCATCACACTGTCATCAGCGGTCTTCGCAAAGCTACTAAACTAAATAAAAAGGAATACTAAAAATCAGTATTATCCCTGATGAAAAACAATTAACTATTGTTAACAATTAAAAATTGGTATCAAGAACCCCCCCACACACCCCCCCATAATCATGCTTTTACCAATGGCCAAATCCCTGACTATAAACAAAAACATAACCTGTTTTTTGGTCTTTTTTTTAATACAGCATTTACTGTGCTCTGCATAATAATGCCAGTTACCTTTACATTTTTTTTCTTCTTTCTGGTATTCCTGGGCACTTGACATGATTTGAAAGTTTGCTTTTGTATGACCTGGCTGCAAAATCCTGCTAGTCCAAGTCGACGCATGTTGACATTGTGAAAGCTGCTGTCCATTCCTCTGGATATCATGATTTTTGGAGTGTCTTTTCCTACACCAATGGTTTTCCACTATGCCCTCTACATTCCATTTCTGATTTCTGTCAGGAAGGTGAATCAGTCTGTCCCACGACAGGAGGCCACGTCCTTGATGTTTGGCAAATACCATAGTGCTACAAACAGTTGGCATTGCCAAAATCTTGCTCAGGTGTGGAGTTTTGGAAAGCAAGCGGTTCCCCGGGTCTCCTGATGCCGTGGTATTCCTGTGCATCTCCACTTGACCGCACCGATACAATGCAGAGCCTTTCAGCCATGCCCATTCAGCCACCATCGTTCCCCTTCAGTACACAAAAATATAAAATATTCCCGTCTGCGAAGCCTGAACAAGCAGGCAGGTCTATGTGGACAGGCTAACACTAGGTCTAACTTTCACAACATCACAACTACAACATGGGCCTCAGGGCAAGTTACAACCAATTTATTGCCTTGCTCATATGATCATTTGAGGTCTTGTAGGTCGAGGCTGGTCGTGAACAATTTTCAGATACTTAAAACACAAAACATCAAGGATTCAGCCTTGTTTGACTTTGCTCTTATCGTAGGCTGACCTGAGGGACACTCTGTTACCTAAGTGTGACATTCTTATGTGGGCATGCTTAGCAGTTCTGCTTTTGCTACCTACTGCCTTTCTCTAGCTGTGGTCACAGGGAGTATCAGAGACTAATTTTATCGCAGGAGTATGCACATTTGGGTCCGGTGTAGGTAATGAACAATACTAAAGCTGCATGATTTGATCTAATCAGTCATAAGAATTAAGCAAGTTTATTTATTCTTGATATAGAAGAAACTAAATACCACTGGTTGACAAAAATGTAAAATTAAATATAGCCAATTTTCTATTTTTGGGAGGTGAAACTAAATGCTATAGAAATGACACCTCGGAGATGACATTCCACATTAAAAGAAATTACTTTATTTAATTTCATATACATATAAAAAAATCAAGTATCAAATAGCTTTCTGTATTGCATACAGAAAAGAGCAAATTCCAGACACTTGATGACCGACATGCACTGTGGTCTTAATCGTAGTAAGATTCTGCTATTTTAGTTGACCCAAGAATTAATTTTAGATACATTTCACTCAGTAATGTAATTCATATACATATTAGTAAGTACACACTAAGTCAGTAATTTCCTGATAAAAATGATGAAAAATAACTTTGGATTTCAGTTAACAGGTCCATCATACAATTGCTGTTTCTGAAAGTTTTGTCTTAAGTGGCATGTTGCTAATATAGGACATATTCAGAAGACTGAATTAAGGTTAGTATTAAATACTGTCTTCCTATTTTAATCCCTGATATTCTAGACAGCTTTCCTCACTATCTTATTTAATTTTAAATGTAAATGCATACCTTTTTTTCTGCAGGGTGTGTAAGCTCACTTGGTGTTTGAAGTTAAATGTCCATTCTTTCTACCCACTGTACCTCAGCTGGTCATCAATAACATGAATTTGTATGAGAAACTACTTGGCATCACAGACTTCAGTGCATAGGGCAGGTAAGTTAACTACAGAATCTGCACTTACCTGCTTACTTCTGTCTTTATAGATCCACTCTTTAGTTCAGCATGATTTTCTTAGTAAAATTAAAACCCAAGTCTAACTGCAGGTAATATTGCAAGAGACTATCACTTTTGGGAGGGTAACCAGATTTAAAATAGAACAGTGAAAGTAATCTGGAAAATACTAGGAAATTTTTTAAAATTAAAAGAACAGAATATATGTTTTTATTCATAATTTGAACACTTTTGTATCTTCTAGACTTCATAATAAATTTAGGCTCAGAGGAAGGGACTGGATTGTTCTGGTAATACCCTCTGAAAGCTGCACAGAACTTCCCTGTAAGATCTGGACCAAACTTGGCCACTTCTCTCTTCTTGGCACAGAGATGAACCGTGCACTGTAACCCAGCCTTCCACCCGGCTTTGTGTAACCTCAGGTAACGTGCCCTTACGCACAAGGCTACTCTCCTCTTCCTTGTCTTCCTTCATGTTCTAGTTACCTCCCTCCATGGACAATACTGCATCTTTATATAATATAAACACAAGAGTCAGGCATGTGAAACATATACATGCATACATATATATGTGAAACATAGGCATTCCTGTAATTCACCCATAAATAGATACTTCCGTGCTTTGTCAACCTCTTGAGCAGACCACTGAACGCACGCAATCCTCACCTTGGTTAAAAAAGTCAGTTATATTGTCAGTTACTCAGCTCTTGATATTAGTCCTGGAAATTACATCAGTGATTTGTATTCCAGGCTGGTCAAACTTGTTAAGAAAAGTTCCTGTATCTTTTTCCCAACTTTATCTTTGATATTAAAGGTCATCTTTTCTGTCTTTTAGCCTGTAAGGATTTGCTTTACCTTTGATTTTAATTTAAAAACATACTCTCACTGTAATGGTAGAACTTTTGTTCCCCAAGGATTCAGAGAGGATGTCAGGCAAGGCTTACAGATTTTTAACTTTAGCAAGAAACTCTAAAACCCTCCTTAACTTAAAAAATAAAATGAAACCATATTTTTCCAGTTTCTGTGTTTGTGAAGCATCTGTGGGATTTTAAAACATGATTCTAGACACATTTAAACTGTGAGAATAAACTGATTCTACTACAGCTTCTATCATTTGGAATTTGCCCAGGCAGAGTTTACAAAGGCTAACCCAACATCAAGCAGCTTTACCCTCTCTTTTCCTTTTAGCTCCCTCTGAAATTTATCTCACTATTTTCACTCCCCATATTATCTACAGTTTATTTAATTTTACAAGCTTCTACTTTATTTCACAAATTTTGTCCAGACACCAGGGACATTTTACATTCAAATTTTGCTGATGAGGATTAAGATGTAAGGAACTAGAGGTTGGTGGGTTTTTTTTTCTTTCTAAGGGTCTATTTTTCTTATAATTCGTATACAGTGGAGCAGCAGAAATGCATGTCCTAAATCACCATTCAGCTTATTAAAATGTTAAATTACAGTTTCACTACAGAACTCCCTTATTTATTGAACTCCTTTTGTTTTAACATATCTTGCCTGAATTTCTCAAAAGCTTTTTTTTTCCTTCAACAGAGAATGCAGTTTAAATCTCCTACATCTGTTCTTGGTTTTGTCAAACCCAAACCCTTGATACAGGATGATAATGTAATTTTGTCTGAGCTTCCTAATTGTAAGAGACACATCTCTCTCTCTCTCTCTTTCTATCCCTCAAGCTACTGTTACAATGGCAATAATCGAGGCAGAAAGCAGTAAAGTCTGCTGGCTTGAATCCCTGTTGAAACACAGGCCCTGTTTCAGAGTAAAGAGGGACTACTAAAAAGGCCCTAGAGCATTTCTTGTCAACATAAGCAAAGGAATCATCAAGTGATTTCAGAGATACAAAAGCAGCACACCCTTACAAAAACTGGCATCTGAGCAGTCAACAGTTCAAAAGACTTTCTAAAGTTCCCATCAGAGTGTCTGTAAAGGTAAGATCTTTTTATAGAAGCAGGAAAGTTTTAGCACTGAGCTAAACTAAAAGGACTGGTGAGAATTCCTCAGAAATTACTTATTACAGGCCAAGACAAAGACTCCTAATGGGTAATTGTAAAGGTTGCCCTGTTCTCAGATATCCACTGTTATTTGAATGTCAGCATACAAAGAACTGTAAAAACAACAAAATTAATTTGTTTTCATATCAGTTATATCCTTCTTTCTTACTTCTCTACTAGTATTTGTCAACAGTGGTAATGAAAGAGATACAAAAAGCCTTGCCCTTCTTTAGTACATCTGAAGAGAAGGGAATCATAACTTGTTTCTTCCAGAAAGACAGGAGGTGGTATCCAGCATGGATACCTCCAAGCCAGGAGGACAGCATTTCTTGCTAGAATGAGCTGCGTACAGATCCTGAACTTTGACGTGACAAAAACTCAGGGTGCACAGCACAGCACCAAAAGGCATACTGAAAAGACTGCCTGTTCCCTGTGCTCACCACAACCCTAGAGGCACCGCATTAAATCCTCCCTGCTCCGACCCGAGAGCTACAACCCATTTTTCCTATCTCAGATCTGCTCCGTTTCACTCAGAGCTGGCATTTGTATAATAGTTCTTACTGCGTTACACCATGGAAGCTCCAGCTGCCAGCTACATCCACTGGTGATGAAAGCTGCTCTGTGACCACACAGGCAGACAGTCCTTGCTCCTCAGAGACTACGTTACTCACACTTTTCTGTGGAGTGCAAACATTGCCTTGTCACCCTCAGCAACAGGCTATCACTTAGTTTTGAGGCAAAACGTAAATCAACAGTTCTGGGATGTCAGGGGATTCCTATTTTTATGGTTACAAAGACACTTCCTCTAACAAGGAGAAATTATTTTACATTCCAAAACTGCTCACAGACAGTAAGAGTTTCAACTAGTAGCTGATGAAAATAGTAGCAGTAGGTGAATGTATGAGCAGTCTCTGAATTGTCATTAAGTTCCTTCATCGCAAAACAAAAGACTGACAGAAGCGATTCTTCATATAAAGCTTTGCCTCCTCTCATACTGGAAGTTTACTGAAAACAGAGTAGCAAGGATGACAGCACTTTGCTGGGGTTTTTTTAAACACTGAAGTATGCAAGCATCTAAGGACAATGAAGTGGGTTGGCTTCAGAGAGATCAACTAAGGCAAATGTAATCAGGATTAGGACTGAGGGGTGCATAGTAGGCTGATCAAGCAGCCTAGCTTTGTATGGACCCAGTCCAATAACACCAGATAATTTCTTAATGACCTAAGGAAAAAAAAATGCAAGCAAGCTGCAATTAAAGGACATCTCTCCAGCAAAATTAAAACCTGATTCATCTTTTGTACACACATTTTAAAGCACAAAGATTTAGTAAATATAAGTAAAAGCATGTAAAATTTTCAAGCCTGTTTGTGCTGGGAATGATAAAAAGTCTGTGCCAGACAAGGCTTCTTCTCATTAAATGTTGCAGTCAGTTCACTGCATTTTATTTTCTCTCCTTTGTTTTGTTTTTTTTCTCTCCTCTTACTCTCTCCTTTCTCTTCCTTCCCCCTTCCCCCAAACAACACCACAGCTTTTCCTCTTTGTTTTTCCTCTCCTCTTCCTCTTTCATTTCTCCTTTCCCTTCCTTCACTTTTGCCCCAAACAACACCACAGCATTTTCTTTTTGTTCTTCCTTATCAAACAGTAAAACAGTTGAGCTTCTCAAATTTTAACTAGGTTCATGTGATCCCTGAATAAGTGGGGTGGAGCACAGCCAATACAGACTAGTCAGATTCTTCTTTATAAATAAGCAAACTCTGACTTCATACAATGTGCTACCACCTTTGAGAACATGTGATTTCTTTCATAAATTTTAAAATGTAAAAATGACAGGGACTATAAGAAAAAAATGTACAATGAGAGATACTGACTCCAGCAGGTAAAACTAGTCATGTCTACTGAAACCACCAGTGGTTTCCAGTATTTCAGAAACATGTGTGCATGCGTATCCTTGTAGAAGTAAACAGAGCCAGGACTATTTAATCCAGGACTGCTGTACTGTTACTTGCTTTAATGGTGTCAATTTTATAAAATACTTAAATATTACATTTGAGAATACGGTCTCCAATATAAATTAAATTTCATAATTTTCAAACAATCTTTTGAACAAAGATTACATCATCATTAAAGAAGAGTGTTCAGATATTACAACAACCTCTGTAAAGAGTCTTTCATGTGTAAGAAAAGGTAATGTTAAGAAATGTGTAATATACTGTGTTACAGCTTTACCCCTGTTCTTGCTGAGAGGTATCTTAATGAGCTCCTCAGCATGAACCAGTGTAATTGCTTTTTAAAAGCAGGCTGAATTTCCTCTTTTAACTACTGAAGTAAGACTAGACATACACTCATCTCATCAAGAACCTGGGCCTGACATCATGCTCAAATTTCTAAACATAAGAAAAAATTAATCAGAGGAAAAGAATATCCAGAAGAATAAGACAGCTGACTGGTAAGTTAACCAGAGGCAGGTTCTGAGCACAGAGAAACAAATGACTCGGGGTTCTGGTATGCACGGGCTATCTGAAACCCTCTCCTCAGAGAAACAGGCAGCAGTTGTGTACTCAAACATGGAATCTCTACACAGCTACAGATGCAATAAAAATACTGAAAGAAACAAAGGACCAAAACTATATGGGAAAAAGCAGCAAGATACCGGGATACATAATGGAACTAAAAAGGTGATGTTAACCAGTACTGTCACTTGGATGCTAAATGTATTTGACCCTCTCAGCTCTGTACAGCACATGGGAGGGAGTTTTTCTGAGAACAAAGTATACCCGAGCACAGCAATCCTGTTCAAACCACAGGGCTTGCCTGGTTGCTGTTCTCCAACAGGAGCCATAAGCAGACACCTGGTGAAGAGTAAGAACAAAGCAAGTTTACGAGAGTTCCCACCAACAGCCTCCCAATCCCTGTCAGCCCAAGGGATTGCCTGAGCCCCTGAGGCCTATCTAAACTGGCCTATCTAAACCCAAGGGACCTCTCTTTGAAATGCAGCCCAGTTTCCTCTTAGGTACATTTTTCGAATTCACAGCAGCCTGTGGCAAGGAGTTCCAGTATCTGTCTCTCTTTAATGTACAGAACCACCTCACTCTGTTTCTTTTATATCAAGATTGAATTGATGCCTAGCAATCAATGATCCACCTCTCCAGGACTCATTTAAAAGACTACTGCCTGTGTGAATATGGGAATATTAATGAATTTTCACTCTCTTCATATTGTGTTATGTAACTCTTAATGCCCAGGAACTTATTTCTACTAAAGTAAAAGTAAGACGTCAAAACACCATTTCCAGGTTACTGATCAAAATACCATAAAATAGACCTTGAAAAAATTTAAGTTACAGTGAAAACATTTGGGAAATAATTCAAATGACTTGCATAAATCACTTAAATCACTACCACGGTTTTGTAAAGTCCTGATTCTGAGTACTGCTTTTGCCACCAGCTTTCAAATCAGTCATGTGGTCTTTCCTCAATCTCACATTAGACCCTCCAGCCCTCCTCACTGAGGAATGGACAGTATATTTGGCCAGTGTTTACCAACAGCAGATCCTGGGTATATATGCACATCATTGAAGCTTTCTGGTTTTGTTTGGTTTTTTTTTTTTTGTTTTCAAGATGATGAGACACTATTTTAAGCTCTTTTAGTTCTAGAATTGCTTAAAGAGATAACCTGCACCTTGAAGTAACACCACCTCGTTTCAAGGACTGAGGTTTAAGCAACGGCCAGGTAAGAAAAGAGGTACTAAAAGTAGCAGTCTTGCAAATACATAATCTATGAAAGACAAAAAATAATAAATAAAGTTTGTCCAAATAATTCAGCCAAAGAATTCTGCAGAAAGAAAGGCTAACTGGGATGTGAGGAGAGAATTCTTTAAAACTTGAAATAAACTGAATCTTTGTAGAGGGTCTAAACAGTTTTCAGAGGTGATCACAGACATAAAGCAGATCGACAGTGTGGCCTTCATGGTTTGCAACCTTTAAACATTTGTCTTCTTTTATGTAGCAAATCTGATGCTTTTAAAGAATATAATCAGAAATCCATTTAGGGAATGTTAAAGGATTTTGTTTACATGGAAATAACTGGAAAATGTCTGATTAGATAGCAGCTTTTCTATAGTTCATCAACAGCTTTACATTCAGCCTCCAAAAATTAACAATTCTCTCTACATATAGGACTGCATATCAAGGCTAAGTAGTGTAAGCTCATTGCTCTGACAGCATCAGAATTGAATAGGAGTCTGTGCTTAGGCTTATGAAGACCACAAAATGTCAGGCTGCAAGTCCTGTGGCAAGCACATCAAACGGAAGGGGTAGGCTAGTGGAGAAGACTTAGAAAAAACACAAGGATGTGTTGTTTGGTTCGGGGGTATTTTTTTTATTTTTGTTTGTTTGTTTTGCATTTGGGTTTTGGGGGGGGTGTGTTTTTTGTTTTTGTTTTTGTTTTTTAATTAACTATTTTAAAAGGTTTTCACCTGTGAAATTAACAAGTATGTTTTATATTGACAACACTACCTGCTGCTTCTGCCTGATGGCAGCAGTGAAACACAGTGTTACACTATCTAAGTATGATACTTCAAATTTCAAACACAAACAGTCTGCTCCCATAAGACGTAAATTTCAGAAAAACAAGTTAACAAAAAGAAGCACCACTTTAATTAAAATGACTACAGAAAAGGATTAAGTATACTGATGGATTATTGAGGGAGGAAAAAAAAGGGAAAAAATATCAGCACTACAATAATGAAACATACTTAAGAAAATGGCTAGCAGATGTTGCAAAGCTGAAAAAATCTGTGTTTGTTTTCTCTGTTCTTTGTACAATCTGACCTGAGCAGAATTTTTTGAAAAACAGGTGTATCTCACCTAGAAAATACAACAGCTATCCGTGAATTGTAAATATCAAACCTAAGCACCTTTAGAAACACACAGATACAAGACCATGTTTCTAATAAAGAAAAAAATACTCTTTAGAGAGATTTTCTTCCTCCATGGTGGGGAAGAAAACTCCAAAACATTATTAATGAACTGCATAAAAAATGGAAACATTGCAAAATATTACATAGACTATTTGCCTTTTGAAACTTTTGCATTTATATAGCACTTTCTGAAAGCACTTTTAAGGACACCAAAGTTTAAAACAGAAAAGTTAAAATTAAACCAGATTGTCTGTAACCTAGAACTTAACCAAGTGCGATATTTTTAACTGCATATTCAAAAATACGCTTCTAAGTAATAAGAGCCATCATGGAGTGATTCATAGCTTCATGCAAAAACATCCCACAACATAAATCTTGTTAACCTTTTGAAAATCCCCAAAAGCTCATTACAAAGCTGCTGAATCCTGGCATAACAAAATCTTATATTAAAGTATTTACTGTCCTTCTAAAAAATCGATTACTTAAAAGAAATAATACACTTGAGTTAGTCGGATTTTATCATGGTCTGGCAGACAAGAAGTGTCAAGACAGTGATGTATGTCAAATTAAATTATCCTATGAAAATCATCAGAGAAATTCAGGAGAAATAATTTGTCAACTGATGTTACACAATAAACTATTCTCCATGTGAATTAATGGCAAGTTTACAGAGTGCTGAGCATTTACAGTCATTTGAAAACACTCATGAAGAAAAGGTAGTATCTTTCCTATCCTATTGTTTTTCCCAGTTCTTGGAAACTACATTCAACACCCTTGGAGACACTGGTTTTCAAATGGATTTGTTGCACAAAAGCCAATTAATTTTCTTCTCCAAATGAGTGATCTGTTACAAGAAATGATGCATATTAAATTCTACTTACTGAAAATATGCATTTATGACATTTAAATTATATTTCCTAATGTAAGCACTTAATTTTATTATAATTCCTATCTTGATCTAAACTTTACAGTCATTAACAAACAGAACAGTGTGTCTATTTGAGAGCAGAAGCACGTCTGCGTCAGCTCTGAAACTCCAAGTAAAAGCAGACTAAAATCCTGACCTTACTGAAGTCAGCGAAAGAGCTGCTGCAGGTTACACTGACACCACTATTATACTTTCTACATTTGATCTTTATCTGTCATGAAGATGAAATTAAGTAAGATTTACTGTATTCTACAAATGGTATTTCCTGGTTTTTAGAAGCCATTCCTGAATTCCTTCTTCAGTTCTCACTCCAATAAATGAAGAAAGATGAAGATCTGTCTCAGGGCTGGTCTACGAATGTACAAAAAGAAGCCTTCAGTGATAGAGTATTGCCAGTGATTAATGATTATTGCCAATCAAGGGCGATGGGAAAGCCAGAAGCTTCCCTACAGTATTTAAACAGCAAGATTTTTTTAATGAACTGTGCTACATACTTATTTATTTGAAAGTACTGTCTTCTCAATGAGAAAAGAATACTTTCCAACTTTTTAATTCTTCTATTCTATTGAGCAAATGTATGGCAGAAAGGCTTGTCGTTATTGCTAAGGCAATGCTCTTTTCAAAATGCTTATGATTCTTTTTTCAGGTATTATTACTCTGTGAACAGTAACTGCTGGTGCCAACTGTAACGCTGCTGGTGAACTATGGGAGGGGAGCACACAATCAGCCATTTTCCTCTTATTTGTATTTAAAAAAAAACCCACCATATTTTACTTACATTTCCTAAATGCATTTTTCATGTTGTTTTTTAAAAACATCTGATCTGCTGCAGCATTTATCGTAAAATGATAAAATGAACATTTAAAAAAATCAAGTTCCAAAACAGGAAAGCTAAAAGTTCAGATTTGCTTTGTTGCATTTATATGTGTGACCACTCATCGGAAAACTATTTCTTTTAGGGATGTACCGTGTGCTGGGCTTCGGTTTCGGAGAACAGAATGGGTCTGTCTTAGACTTAGCACTCAACTGCAACATCCAGCTCTCCCTTCTCAGAAGCATCCCTTTATCTCAGTGCTGGGTCACCATCTGAGTTAAGTGTACATGAAACTGGTTAGGCAAGTTTTGACACCCAGAACTCTCACAGTGGAACAAGTACACTGAGGAGCACAGCACTTACAAAACCTGTCCGTCCAGCTTTTCACTTGCCAGCTTGTAATGTCACCAGGTACCAGGTAAGTGTTCATTAACTCCATCTGTATTGCTGTGTGAACTCTACTTTGACTGCATTCTAAGAAAAAGGAAGAGTAATTTGGACTTCATTAACTCAACCTTCACCTTTCAATTTATCTTTCTGCATGCAAAAATTGTACCTGGTGCAGTCATTTTGGGTTTTACTTTGCATTTTATTCACTTTTAAGCAAGGGCTTCTTCTACAGTTCTTAAATCCTTCCATGTTACCTACAGCCTTGAAGTTTACAAGCTAATTTTAGTAAACTGGAATTCTCTCTTTATTAAAATCTATAAGCATGTACAATTACATGTGTGTGCCATGAAATAATCACACCAGTACATGTTTTTATAGCTGAAATGTCAAAATATTTTTCCTATGGCAACTACAAAATGTAGTAAAGCCTGGTTTTACTACCAAAGGCCAAATTCTACAATCTCCTGTCAGAAAAACTTCACTGAATTGCACTAGAAACTGAAGGCTTTTGGGCAGCACCTACAAGAGGAAAGTTCTTACTGCAGTAAAAATATAACATATGGGCATACAAATTATCTATCCCAAAATCAGAGTAATACAGCTTATTATTTTAGGCAACTGTTTTGGATTTGGATTAGATTCTGCTCTCATATTCCAGTGACTCAGTAACAGAATCTAAGCTTTCAATTTCACTCATTAGGAAAGGAGTCCTTTCTGGCTCTGGATGATGGTATTTATGCAGTTTATGTAGGGTTTGAAACATTTTTATTTCATCCATGCTTCTTTTCACATTCACACTCATGTAGGGAATTTCATTCCTATAATGAGAAACAGAAAATACAAACAGCTCATAACGACAAGTGCTGGACATCTACAGCTGTACTGACAGACATCTTCTGCAGAGAACCTTTTTTTTCACCTGTGATTATTTTCTTTGCACATATTTGCTCTGCCCACTCCTTTCTAAAGAAATGCAGAAAATGTAGCTCCTTCCAACTAGGCTTTGTGTTTCGCTGAGCTGAGCAGAGCTGCCCTGCCTGGGGGAAGTCCAGGGAGACAGTTCTCATTAGAGCACTAGAGGGAATTCTCCATAAAATCCCCCTCCATAGGAAGCTACACCCCAAACAGATACGGGAAGGATATGGTGGGTTCACTGCATTTCCCTCCCATCTCTTGTCATCACACAACACAAGCTACTAACTGCTCCCTCCAAAAAGTCAAGCCCTGTAGAAAAAGATCAAAAACCACAGTTTAACATGAGACAAAAGAGAGCACAATAGAGAGATGGAGAGCCTGAGTTACATGTCAATACTTCAAATTCTTCCAAACCAGGTATTAGCCAAATGAAATCAGCATGTCTTGAATACCCGCAGAAAGAGGCAGAAACACTCCTGTGGGCCCGGCCAGTGGAGCCTAAGGATACAAAGTCCTTCCCCATCTTCATGCAGCAGTGATGCTAATCCAGAGCCTGACACTCCATTCCCGAAAAGCTGCAATGCCCTCTCCCTCCATCTTACTCTGAACCTAACCTCTGCTCAGCAAAGAAGCCATAAAACCAGAAGTCAAATGACACATCTTTTCATATTATCAACTAAGACATTTTTCTATGGTAGTATGCATTTGAATAATGCTCTGTTCCTCCCCAAGAATGACACTCTCTAATCTAGGACCCTAAACTTAAAAAGACCAGCTTTGTTGGTGAGTGTAGCTGTTATCACTTGCTGGCCAATACAAAAGGATGGGAGCCTTCTAGGGGAAAGGAAAGGCTATTTCATTTGTCCAGTCCGTAAACATAAACTGTCCCTTGAGCAAAGCACCAGGAATCCAATCTTGTTTGCTAGGATTTCTCCATGTAGTGCATGCTGCATTTTACAAATGGGCCTTTAAAATATCTCATTTATGGCATTTTGGCTCTTAAAATACCCACTGACAAACAGTATCAACAGAAATTTTGGTTTCCTTGCACAATTTGATGAATACTAGAACAAATTCTGGAAGTCTGAAGTGTTCTGGCTTTCCATACAAACTCTATATAACAAGCACATCTTTTGAGACACCCCTTTCTGGGATTAGAATTTTGTGGGTTTTTTTGACACCACTCTGTCACGTATAGCTGTCAGATGCTTTGCAACTGGCAGGGATAAGGTGGTTAAGTGGACTTAGAATGGTTAATGGTCATTTCAACTCTGGATCTTCAGCCCACCTGCAGACCTAGTCAATCATTATCTGAAGAGTATGGGGTAATCTATGCAAAATGAATCTGACTGTCTCACTTTGAACCTCAGGGAATATGTCCAAGTTACAAAATAACTTAGGCCAACAAACTCAGCAGAAACTGTCACCGTACTGGCAGTTTCAGCAGAAATGTTGAAGTTGGAATGTGTGTTTAGAACAAAATACAACTTTGTTTCTGAAGGAAAACCAAGGAGGATGAGAATTTCAGTGGAAAAACATTGGAAAAACTATGTGCCCCACATCTCTATGCTCTGGGTAGAGGAAAGATTTCAATTCCCAGCAGCAATGCATCCAGAACTTGTTAAAGCATTATTTTGCAGTAACCATTTAATAATGATCACTCCAGCAAAGCAACAAATATTGCATAGATGCTCTTATGAAATATGATTACCTGACATACTGCTGGGAGTTATGGATATGTAATCATTCTCGTTCTTATTCTGTCACCGATGTCACCTGCCAAAAAAAGGAAAAAACTACAAGTAATACATCCATAAATGCAAATCTGGAGAATACCATTAACATTTAAACAGGATGGAACATTTTGGATCTTGAATACCACAGGCCATGTTTGATGGCTTAACACATTAAATTCAATGCACCTTGCTTAACTGTGTGAGGTAATGAATGCAAGTCAGGTCCAAAACCTGGTGGACTGGATGAGATGTGGGTAACAGGAATTTGGAAGCAAGGTCTGAAAGCTCAAGGCTACTGATGTATTTAAAAAAATAAATAAATAAAATTGCTTCTGCATACTTCATGAACACTTTACCTTATTTTTTTGCAGAAGTTCCTTTAGGTTTGATGTGTAACTTTAGAAGCTAATTGGTTTTTACTTTACAGTTTCTAGCAATATATGCCCACTACTCTCATGTTCATTGACAACAGAGGATTTAAACCACTTATAATTTCTCTGTCTACAGTCACACTGATTCTTCTTCAGTCCTTTGACACTCAGAAGTTTATCAATTTTTACAAAGATTTGAAATATAAATTTTATTTATACTTATTTGGCAGAAAACTGATTTATATGTACTTACTACTTTTGAACAGTGGCATCTTCTATTTTATTAAGGAGATAACTGCAGCTGTAAGGAATTAGACTTGGCAACTTCTTTACCTTGAGAGCAACAGAGCACTGGAGCAGGCTGAGCACTGGAACAGGCTGCCCAGAGAGGCTGTGGAGTCTCCTTCTCTAGAGACTTTCAAGACCTGCTTGGATCTATTCCTGTGTAGCATGCCCTAGATGTTCCTGCACTGGCAGGGCAGTTGGGACTCAATGTATCTCTAGAGGGCCCTTCCCACCCCTACGATTATGATTCTATGATCCTGAAGTTGTGGTTTTAATATTCAGAAGAACTCCCCCATTCATACGTCCATACGCACACACTGACACATTAACTCTACCCCTTTTCTGTTTGGTAACAAAGACTGAAGCCCTGCAAGCTAATTTTGTATCAGGAGAGAAAGACACAGATACCAGCTCTGGCATTACCCTTCAGCGGTACTTGTGTTTATACCAGCCACAACTGTTTTCAAACAGAGGTATCAGAGGCAGCGTGCCCTCATTCAGACATCCCAGCCCAAAACACAGTGCCCAGGTGGGATCATTTCCTCCCGATCCCTAGTTTAAGCACCAGCAATCCAATCCGAGCAGAGACAATCCTAAAAGCATTACTCGAGAATAGAGACAAGATCTCATTAGAATTTTTAAATAAGAAATCCCAGGCCTACAAATGACCCTGCTAATGCCAGTGGAAAACTAGCCTGGGATCAGTCATACTCTTTTGCTCATCAGGCAACATGTATCTTTTAACATTAGCAAGTTAGTGACATTTTATAGGGGAAGTAGGACTTCTTTCAGACTGTGCTGGTCGACATTTTATGAACTGTCCCTCAGTGTTTGTTAATAAACTTCAGGTTTTTTCTTCACTCTATCCACTCGGTGCCACAGCCCCGTCTGTGTTACCTCTCAGCCAGTCTTCTCACGTGGGGAGCACTTCCCTTTCTTGTCCTTGAAATAAATACCCTCCACCGACAGCAGCCTGAAAACACCCCGAGCACATCTGCTCTGCAGACTACAGCGCTGGAATGAGAGAGCAGGTGAACCGCAGCAATCGCGGTACCGTGCAATTAACGTATCTGGGGCACAGCCTCACAGTTTCACCGAAGCTCATCCACACTCCCCCCCACACCTCAGCGCTACCCCGGCGAGGGCCGAAAACTCTCCCAGGCGCTCAGACACCTGAGGCTTTGCGGTCACCCTTCAAAGGTTCCACAAGATGGCGGCGNGCTTTAGGCCTCGTTACATTCATGGAGCATGGCTGGTAAATCTTTAAACTAAATTGCAACTTCCGAGATTCAGAATTGCTTCACGATTCCAAAAAACAAAACAGAACACTCCCCCCCGCCAAACCAACCAAAAAAGCAACCAAAAAAGCAACCCCAAACCCAAACATAATGTTTAGTGTATTATTAAAGCAAATGCAATGTAAAACCTACTGGAAGTTTTACACCAGGAACTGGTAAAATATCCTCCAGTGTACATGTCCCAGTGTGGTTTTATCTCCTTGTCTTTTCTTTCAAGCAAACCACTCGAGACTCTGTCTGGGCTCTTCTCAGAAAACACAGTATCTCCTTAGACTCTTAAGGGAAAAGCAAGTAACTCTGCTTGATATTTGCCATGTACAACCACACAGCCAGAGGCAACGACACAAGATCTTTCTTTTGCTACTGACATCTTGTGGAACTTCAAAATCCTTCACAGTCTGTCAGCCAAAAGATTAAAGAGGATACAAATTTAGATCGGGCCTCCAATTAAAATCAGACTTTGACCCATCCCACCATGTCATGGGACCCCATGAACCTGAACAATAAGCTACTTCCCACAATTTAATTGTGGTTTGGTGACTCAGTGACACACAAGTGCTCTTGAAGTAAACAATTCAGTATTTTAAATAAAAATTATGCCCCTCCTGTAAATAATTAGTTACCAATTCTAAAATTATTTGTTTTGCACCAATATATTAGAAAAAGAGAAAATAAAAAAGGAGGAATAACTAAGTTCTTCAATGAAATAAAGAGAAAAATTCTAGCNGGGGGGCACGGGGGCGGCCTGGGTGTGCTGATGCCCGTGCGCGTCTCCACCGCCCCCCTGAACGGCTCTGGCAACTCCTTCCTAATGTATTCCCTTGTCTTCTTCATCGCTTTAGGCCTCGTTACATTCATGGAGCATGGCTGGTAAATCTTTAAACTAAATTGCAACTTCCGAGATTCAGAATTGCTTCACGATTCCAAAAAACAAAACAGAACACTCCCCCCCGCCAAACCAACCAAAAAAGCAACCAAAAAAGCAACCCCAAACCCAAACATAATGTTTAGTGTATTATTAAAGCAAATGCAATGTAAAACCTACTGGAAGTTTTACACCAGGAACTGGTAAAATATCCTCCAGTGTACATGTCCCAGTGTGGTTTTATCTCCTTGTCTTTTCTTTCAAGCAAACCACTCGAGACTCTGTCTGGGCTCTTCTCAGAAAACACAGTATCTCCTTAGACTCTTAAGGGAAAAGCAAGTAACTCTGCTTGATATTTGCCATGTACAACCACACAGCCAGAGGCAACGACACAAGATCTTTCTTTTGCTACTGACATCTTGTGGAACTTCAAAATCCTTCACAGTCTGTCAGCCAAAAGATTAAAGAGGATACAAATTTAGATCGGGCCTCCAATTAAAATCAGACTTTGACCCATCCCACCATGTCATGGGACCCCATGAACCTGAACAATAAGCTACTTCCCACAATTTAATTGTGGTTTGGTGACTCAGTGACACACAAGTGCTCTTGAAGTAAACAATTCAGTATTTTAAATAAAAATTATGCCCCTCCTGTAAATAATTAGTTACCAATTCTAAAATTATTTGTTTTGCACCAATATATTAGAAAAAGAGAAAATAAAAAAGGAGGAATAACTAAGTTCTTCAATGAAATAAAGAGAAAAATTCTAGCTATCCTGGGAGCCTTGCCATTTTCCCTGATGAGACCAGAGCTTGGCATGAAGGCAGCTGTCACTTGTATAAAAAAGCTAATTATGAAATGACTGTTGGAAAAGATTGTCTTTTGTTTAAAGCATTACACTAACATATCTGGCTTTGGCACTGTTTTCCTCTGTACCACAGTTTAAAATGGCAAATTCACATCCTCTTTTTCTCCTTGTACCTGCCTAAAAAATAAGTTTCTCAGAGCAGGTCCTGTTGTTGCTGCATGAATGTAGATCATCTTGCTCATCTAGTGTCTCCACCAGGTTGATTTAGCAACTGTCAAAAGATACACAGTAAATGAGCCCATTTGTAATACCCGCTCTGTACCTGGAGGTTATTTTAATAATCTTTCCAAATGTATCAGCATTTTTTTCAAAAGGATGCTTTTATCCTGCACTTTACATACCAGAAGTAATTTCCTATTATTCCTTCTAAGAAATGCGACACATGGACAGAAATGTTGTGGAAGTACTGAACTATTTGTCCATTCTCGCACCTGAAATGTTGACCATCTTCTGAAGGCCTAGCACAGCTCCTAGTTTACATGAGCAAGAAAAGTGGCGTCTACATTAATTACAGCAAGTTCCTCTTGAAGGCACAGATGTAGGAGATGTTGGAGGAAATGGGGTTCTTTTTCACTGTCTACAACTACAAAAAACATGAACAGGCACAAATGGGAAGGAGGTGGGTGAGTTACAGGCGAGGCTCCACTACATCAGGCCAGTATGTCTGGAAGTCTTCAGGGACACTGCAGAAATAAGTTTATTTCTTGCCAAAAGCGACACAATTTTTATAGCTAAGCTTTGCTAACATCACAGGGAGCAGGCTTCATTAGATTATCTTTTGTGTGCTGAGCACTCATTTACCCACAAAGAGCTAGCTGAGGTCTCATGGCTCTGAGTCACAAGGCCTGAGCATGCAGCACTAACTTCAGAGGTTGCTATCTCACATGCCCATGATGTCCCTGCCAGAGAGGCAAGACAGCAGAAGGGGCAGTGTGCTCTTTCTTTATCACTAGAGTTCAACCCTATTTTTTTGTTCTGTTTGTTTGTTAGTTTGTTTTAACAAGGCAGTGCTCACATTCATAGTGGATACCTCAAATAAAAGAAGCAAAATGGTTATTCCATCCTGAGTTGGGTTTCAGATCCACAGCCTCACACCTGGAAAAGAATATTCCTGTTTTGCCCCCCCCCCAAAAAAAATCTCTGGGATCTTCATCTCCTCTGGCCTGAAAAGGTGATATTTGGAATTAATTCTCAGGCTTTGGTCTCCAATCCAGAAATGCTGTCAAGCCATGCTGCCAACTACTGCACTTCCTCTCCCCATAATGAAAGGCCATTAGCTAATTGACATTAATCAATGAGGTTAAGTGTTCTCCATCTATCACCAAGTGCTGCCCCCTTTACACAAATACATTGGATTAACCAATGCCTATATAGAAGGGTTGCACTGATCAGGGGATGGGGGTGGTTTCGATCTTACTCTGTTGCTTCAGGTTTAGATGGTGGTTGACAGTCTCCCCTAGCCAGAAGTATGCTAACTTTCTGGTCTGAATCCCAGTTCCTGTCCGTATCATGAACCATATGCTTCCCAGTGAGCCTCAGACTTCCCTTCCCACTCAGCAAGTGGCGGTCCCAGGCGGCACAGGAGGACCAGCACTGCTCCTTCCCATCTCAAGGCAGGAATTGGTGGGAAAAGGGTTTTTACATCATTCAGAAGCACTGACAAGCCACCTAGCTCATGCCCTTCCCTAGACTGTCCCTTGACATCCCCTTTTAAAAGCCAGAGGGAGGGCCACAGGACAACCTGGTTCATCCATTCAAGTCCCTCCGGTAACCCTACCTGCAACACCTGTTATCTCTGGCTTATCCCCAGCACCCTTATACAACACTCTTACACAATGCTCAGCATTTCTGTCTCTCTGGGAGCTGGGCTGCCTCCAGAGAGAGAAACCTTGTGCCTAAAGGAGGGGAGAGCTGCTGGCAGACCCAGGGGTGGGTGGGAGTCTGCCCAGGTACTGGGATTCAGCAGGGAGCAGGCAAGGGTGAAGAGCAGGATAGCAGAGCATGCAGGTTTTGTAACAGGGCACAGGGGAACGCTCCAGCATGGTCAGACCGAGCTCCCCAGGATGCAACGTCTTCATGCTCTGCCCTGGCACAATTATGGCCCATTTGTTTTTCTTGGGGGCTATGCTGGCTTGGGAGCGATGAATTACGGGATGTGTCATCTGAACATCTTGTTCTGCAAACTCCCTCTGTGAAAGTTGCTCTCACTTCTAACTTCATCTTTAGTGAAAAATCCAAAGTAGCAATTCCACAGTAGGAGAAATGACAAGGCAGCCTACAGGCTGTATTGATGCCTAAATGAACTTTTAAATTTGTTTCAATATTTAACAGCAAAGCAAAATCAGTATTTTAGAGCAGAGTTATACAAAGGATTTTGTACTAATACTTATTTAGTGAAAAATGTACTAGGCTATGGCTTATGGTACATGATACCTATGTAATGACCAAGCAGTATTCCCTCCCTTGTAAAACGTACTGAACAACTACTGTGTGAGAAATAAAAACCTATCTAGTTTTCTACATTTTATGAAAAGCCCCCACCAGAAGTGGACTGTGAGTCATCCTTTCTGTTGCTAGTCTAGTTCAACTCATGAGGACACAAAAACATGCTATAAAGCATAAAATCAAAATCACAGTGCACTATCTGTATAAACATTTGCAGTCTGTCTGGAAACACCTGATCAAAAAGGCAAGGAGCTACTGAGCATTCTAACATGAATGTCCAGTAGTTCTATGTAATCTTAGGCTTTCTGCCTCACACAGACTCAGTGTGGCTCTTTAGAACAGGGTATTGGTTTTACTTTTGAGACTCAGAATTTCCTATTTTAACTTGCTTTTTAAATGATCTAAAAGTTGCTGGGCACTAACAAGTCAAGATTGTGGATGCTCTGTATCAGTCAGAATCAGACGATAATATGGTATGTGCTCAGCTCCGTGCAGGCATCAGCAGCTTTTTTTTACAGCCTGAAAGCCAGAAAATTATTATATGCAGACAAAAAGCTTGAAAAATTATAATGGTAACCTTTGAAAGCACTTGTGTTTCACTAGGCAGAACTGCAGGATGAACAGTGTTAATTTAGATGGACAAAGTCATTCCTCTGTAGTCCCACGCTGGTGAGACTTTGGTTCTGACATATGGTTTGCAGGACGGGCTGAATGATAAAGCTGTTGTTTTGAACACAGCTACAAAAAATAGATACAGCACCACAAAATGAAGTAATGCTAGATAGAAGCTGGGTTGTGATTTCATCAGAACTTAATGTCTTATTGTCTTATGATAAACTTTTCACAAGCTAATGGAAATGATAAGAACTGATTTTGTCATGGCCAAAAAGAAGAGTGCTTTAGTATTTCTGTCTCTTTCTCAGTAGCCTGAAGATACTAAAAAGGCAGTCTTACAGGTATTATCAAAAGTACATGGAGGAAGACTGTACGATTACATTTAAAACACCTGGGCATCAGGTACAAAACTGATTATGTAATGCTTCTCTCACCCTGTACTTGCAGAAATGAGTAACGTTTATCTCACTTACAGAGTATCTTCCATCACAGCCAGCTGTTGACTGGCCCTAAGAGCTCTTAAGAAATCTCTTTATAATTCAGCTTAAAACTTGGTCAGCACAGTGGGCTGTAGCCTTCTCTTTGCTCTACTTCACGCCCTTGCAGAAATGTCAGCTCCCTAGCACTTTGCTTCGGTCTACTCCATATGTACACAGGAGGGCATGAGAGGAGCACAGAACTAGAGGCAGCCCTGTTTAGCTACTATTTTGATAACCAGTGTTTTGTTCCCTGTGAGAATCTTCCTCAATATTAAATGCTACAGCACAAGCCACCCTGATTTGACAGAGTAGCTGAGCTGTAACTGTGCATTAAGTGATGTTTATATTGTTAAGAGATTTAGGCCTGAATTCAGAAAGAGCTCTTGCACTGTTGAGCAGGGATCCTGGAGGGCCAAGGATGATAGAAAAGCAAAAGGGCTAATATAAAAGACCTTGTATCTAAGTGATTATTTGCATGTTGTTTGAAGAGCTTGTGAGACACTTCATGGCTTACATGTTTTCTCTCCAGCCTATCAGAGTTTCTCTCAGACAACAGCTTTGACGTAAAACTCTTCTTGTTTGTTTTGCTCTGTCCACTCAGGTAACATTAGCTCTCCCTGAAATTTCAACAAGGGACGGTTTATCTTTGACAGTAATTTCTCTTATTACTCGCTGCAAAGCATGTATTTGACAAAGGCTTTCTTGAATTACCCAATAAATCTCTACAATTGACTAACATCAGATAATCTCAAAGACACTGAATTTCAAAGACTTTCATTGAAACTGGTGATTTTCCACTCTCATGATGAAATGGATTAAGAAAAAATGTTTTCTCAATGTCAGGAGAGGAGGTACCTGTCTGAATCTTGTTAACAAGAATGTACTTTGTCAATGCATTTCACATATATGCTGTGCCTAAAAAAATCAGTGAAGCAGAAATGAGTATGATCTAAACTACAAATGTCACTCTGAATAGGGATACATATTACCCTAAAGATTGGTATGACATTTGTTTGAGCTATTTTCAGGGATTCAGATATGAACAGCAGAATTAATGCAGTTTTAGTTTTCCTGCTTTTCTTAACCAGAGCTTCAGAGAGTCACCAGTTAGTTTAAAATCTAAATTCTAAATACAAAAAAAATCATTGCCTCTATTGCAGGCCTTGAGTTACAGTGTGCAAATATAGAATTTTCCAGAAAACCTCAGAAAAGAAAACAGATATGCTGTTACACCTCTGGATTCAGCCTCATGGTTTTTGCATATTGTGCAAAAACTTGCCGAGTTTCCAAACCTGAATCTATTTGTCCTAAAAACTGATAGCTGAATTGCAAAACCACTGAATTCTGAAATGTTCAGCACAGACTCCAGACCTGAAATTTATGGCTTAAATTGGATTATAACCGATGGAAAACATTGAAGAAGGTTATTTTCAACAAAATTAAGGTAATGGACCAGAACAAGAATCCATAGCCAGTGAAACCTGTGGTAGGGGGATAGAGACTAGCTTAAAATCTGCACAGCGCCTTTCCACGAGTGAGACTGGTGGTCCTGGAGCCTTTGCCTGCCACTGCAGAAGCAGCTCAGACAGACACAGACAGTGCAATACGTGCTGAAAGGAGCCAGCGCACCTCTGGTTCAGGTTCAGGCCTTACGTCAAGCAGTAAGGCAGATAATATCCCTGGAAGCATGAGGAAGGCATACCAGAGACACAAGAAAAGTATCAACAACAGAAAAGGAGAGACAGTCAAGTAAAGTGAAATGATTAAGGGGCTGGACTGACTTTTATCAGTTGAGAGTTAACTATGGTTCGACCAAGTGGCAGTAAAGTGAGCATGCGATAACCATGCTCAAAAGAGAACAAGGGATGATGGAAGAATGTGGCTGTTATGGGAAATTTGGTTAACTTGTGCTAATGGTTACTGGTGGACATGTAATTAGGTTAGAGGGCAGCTATATTTAAAAAGGAGAATTCCTGCCTGGTTTTAGTTGATATTTTGAAACGGAGAAGCCCATATTTCTATTTCTGAGGCTTACCCAAAAGCTTATTTTTCAAAAGAAAAAATTCAATGACTTCAGTAACAATTAGGCTCAAGCTGGAGAAAGCTTTCTCCAAACACCCCCTCTGAAATTTCAAAATACAAACCACATGTCTTATAGATACACAAATATATTTGTAATTATTATAAATAAATAAAGAGTTTCAAGTTACCTGGCAATGAGCTGGTAGTCATAAAATATGACTGTATTAAAACTATATAAACACCCATTTGCTTATGGTTTTGGGCAGACAGGAGGCACAGAAAGAAGGAATAACACTAGTGAAAATGAAGTAAAAGCTCTTACTTTAACAGAAAATTACTTGCATCCTCTGTAACGGCTCTCTCTGTATGACCAGCACTGCGTGAAGTTAACTGGATTTCATCTGAGGATTGTCACAGCTCATAAGTTACCCTGTTCAATGTCCTGTTCCTTTTTATCCTTTTTTTTTTTTGAGAACACATTATGGCATATTTGCAACAAAATAAGTCACTCTTTAAGGCAAGCAGTTTCCTAAAGGCTGGGCTCTAACCTCTGTCACTCCCTGTACCCTTTTCCCTGACCTCAGTGGGGACCCAATGCAGAGAGTGAAGAGGACAACTACTTCTCAGAAGAGGCATATATCCTAACATCAAGTACAAACAGTATAGATGCAAACCTACTTTTGGGTGCACACTGGAAACAAATCACACAGCCTCAGTGTTAACAATGGCCTTTCAGTATGTCCAATAAATCAGTGGGTTTCAGGGTTTTTTTAAACCTCTCTTCTTGTTTGCTGCCTCATTTACAGCTAACAATAATAGAATCAAGCCCAGAAATGAAAAGAAAAAGTTTAATCGCTGATGGTTTTGCTATCTCTCCCAAGCAAACAACAAAAGTCCACAACCTTTTAACCTTTTCCATCCTATTTGCTAATTACTTATTTTGTAATTAACCCATTATGCATCTGTCATTGTATTTTAAATTAAATCACTTTAATTGCTAGTAAGTAGGGTTTATTTAGTTTCTGGTGTGGTTGTACGGGGTCATGAGTGGGGAGCTGTTGAACCACTGTGAGTTACAGGTGGCCCTCTGCAAAACTGCTGAAGTTGCTGAAGATGAAGAGTTAAGCTTCTTTCCTTAGGTGATTTGATTTTAATGGCTAATGGCATATTTCTAATGGATGGAAATTTACTGCAAGTATGGGCGGGCATGTTTTATTCCTTGTATAGAGATCACATTGGTATTATTTTGTTTCTTGAAATAATTTTTAATAAAGGAATAATTATGCTAATAGTTCTAGAAAACGCCTACTGCCACAATGCTTACTCTGCTATACAGTGGAACTCTGTGAAATGCAGGACAACTTTAGATTAACAGATGAGCTTCAAATAAAGAGAACAGAGAAGATCTAACTCAGGAAGCATTAATTATGGGGCTAACAGTCAGGACACTGTAATATCTTCATGTAAAACACCATTAAAAAAATGAGGATAAACATAGAAGATTTTGTTCTCTGTAGCACAGCACTCTTCTACCCCTTGTGTGACCTGACTCACTTCACTGACTCTGCAGAAAATACCCACTTTTTTTTCTGGGTTAGTTTTGTGCTGGTTTAGTGAGCTGAATCAGCCCTGCCAGGCTGCTGCTGAGCACTGCAGCTGGCACAAAGTAAATGGCAGGAGCCCACAGCTGCAAGGAGGGAAGGGAGATGAGGTTCACCATCTCATAAGATGGCACCCTGAAAGAACGCGGTAGGGATTTAAGCCTTTTATATTAAAACAGGGTATTGGCAATTCTGTGAATTGAAATTATTTGTTAAAATAATTGCTAAAGTTTTCTGAAAAAACTTTGAAGATTTTCAGTCTTGCGATGAGGGAAAAAGCTCTAAAGACAAGATAATTCATTATAACTTTTTATTATTATTATTTAGATTCTTATACAATGAAGAAAGGCTCTAAAACGTGTGTGCTGTACCTTCTAGAGAATGGCAATATGAATCGGTAAGGTCAAGATTTCCTGTAGTACTAAATAAAGTTAAGAAGCTAGCACAAATGAGACATGAGAATAAATTGCCAGCAAGAACCCACTTCACACCTTTGCTCAGTAACCTAAATATAACTATGGGTCAAATCAACAATAAAGTCCACACATATGAAAGCTGACAGATTTAGCAAGCTGAACTTCCCACATAGACTTTGCTCTGAGAATTCATTAACAATACTAAAATCCAAGATTAGCCTAGATGTTAAAAGTTTTCTTCCCTGCTCCCACCAGAAAAAATAGTGTATGAAATTGTAGGGGGTTATGGAACACACCTATAGACCTATATAGCCCTTTCAAAAGACAGTCTCTGTGTCCAAGTGAGGAATCTGTAATCAACCTTTGAAGCTTGCTCTTTCATCTACGTATTTTTACCTTCGGTTCTGGGCTTCCAAGACATGGCACACGGCTGAAGATTTTGAAACAGCATTTTCTTGCTGCCAGATTTCTTTCTACTGCTGCCTTCATCCTGATGTCTTCCTCGCCAAACTGTGTAACTACACACCTCCATGGGCAGTGTGCCTGGGGGGCTCACCTTGCCACCCCTTCCCCCCACCTTTGCACAATACTTCAGCAGAGCTCCCCACCTCTGCACTCACTTTGCTAGCACTTCCACTGTGAAACAAGGCTTACAGGTGAGGAGGAAGATGATGAGGGCCTGCAGAACAATGAAAAGTTGTGACTTTTACATTTTTAATAAGGAGCCTTTGGATGGTCTTCAGGAACAACACGACCTGTCAGAGAGAAGCCATCAAAAGCTGAATAAATTGAAAAATCTCTTGTATAGAGAGGAAGTATTCAATCATAAAACATTTACTTAGAAGAGGACAAGAAGGCCAAAGATGCAGCAGTGGAACTGAATTAAGACTCAGAAAGATATATCTAAGACCTGTACTCTGAATGTGCTTTAATAGTATATACCCCTCTTAATATGACCCATATGTGGCCTATCTTGAGATGATGAGGCTCTGAATAGGGGTTGTAGTTTAGTGCAACAGAGGAAACCAAACCACTGGAAGCAGACAGCTCTGAGGGTGGGCTGCGCATTGGTGTGCAGAGACAGGTCCATGATGGAGACAACACACAAGCAGCCCAGGTCTCCAGCAGAACGTCAGGAAAAGAACTATCAGGGGAAGTTCAATTGTAAAGCCTTGTTCTGCAAGCTGCTTTGCTTGAGGTATGAGTTGGACATCTGCAGCTCTAGCACCTTCCCGGATTTGCCAGTTGTTGTGACTCAGATCTTTTCAGATTCACCATTTCCTGCATTCAGCCTGTAACAGAGGTGAAGTATTTGGGACTCGAGGCATGCATTTATCAAAGCAGTAACATTAAGGGTTTTGAGAGGGCAGAGAGAGGTCAGGATAAAAGCAGCATCCTCTCAGTGTACTAAGCAAAACCCTGGTATGAGCAGACACACTTTCCCCGGAGAGACAAAGTTACCATCAAAAATCACATGGGTGACTCTTACCCACTTCCTTTATTAAGTTCATTAAACTCTCAACACTGTACTGCTTTGTGATGGCTATGTGACCGAGGTAATATCAGGGGATTAATCCAAGTTTCTTTGCTCTGCTGAGTTAGTGGGATGAGCCAGGCTTTTCTTTGAAAACATCGTTTCTCCTCTCTCCCTTCTCCTTTACAATTTCCCAATTTTCCAATTTATCTTTCTTTCTGTTCTAGATTCTAATTTTGTTTGCGTGAATGTGTAACAGGAAAAGTGGATGCTGCATTTCATTCCTGAGGATATCAGATCTTGGGGTTCCACTACCAAATGCCAAAGCCATGGCCCTAATTACTCCGTATTTGCTGCTCCTGTGTGTCTACCATCTGAAGAACAGATCCTTGAGGAACACAGCTGCAAGGAGGGGAAATCACCATTCAAAGAAAACTTTAAGACACCCAGAAGAGATGACTTTTAAAGTTAGCAGGAAAATACTGAGTCTGACCTGGTATGGAGCACCAGGGGCAAGACAGCGATAAAACAGGGTGTGCTCCATCTTGGTGTAGTAGATTGGACAGATACAAACAATTGATGAGTTTTCTGTTCTAAAGCTCTTTGTAAACACACTGCACTAGCAAGGGATGGAAGACACAAACATGAGGATTATCCAAGTCAAATTGCCAGATGAATTCTCTCTGCTTATCTCTTGAAAAATTGCCCTGAAAATGCAGGCAATAAAGAAGCCAAAGAGAGCCAAGGGAGAAACCACAAGCAAAGTGACTTCTGAACACAGGACAAGATGGGAATGGCTACTTTTTTCAGGGGATTTCATTCCTCCATTAGGATCATCTCTATTTACCTAAAATGCAGTTTGATTTAAAGCCAGACACTCAGAGACAGTTTTTATGCCAGACACATCAATCAGAAGCAGCAGAATGGGATGTCATCTCTGCATTGCTAGTACTGAGGCTTCCCATGATTCATCTTGCAGCATCACATGGATATTGAGAAGGACAGTGGCAATACATGATCTTACAAGTGATATTCCCACAAGGCTTATCTGGAAAAATGCTAAAAAAAGCATCAGAGACATTTTTTTCCTGTTGTGTTCTGTAATGTCCCGAGCAGTAAAATATTAAGTGTCAAAAGCAACGCAACAATCTAAATTAAGGCATCTTCCCATCTAGTGATGGGAAGGAGCTAATCTATCAGCCCAATTTTAGAATTAAT
Source organism: Chloroceryle aenea (assembly GCA_013399075.1). Classification (NCBI taxonomy): domain Eukaryota; kingdom Metazoa; phylum Chordata; class Aves; order Coraciiformes; family Cerylidae; genus Chloroceryle; species Chloroceryle aenea. The sequence goes on along the minus strand of VWZY01008666.1, from coordinate 299,471 downwards.
AAGTTTCATAAGTATTAGTATTTGGATCTAATCTACATTCAATATTATCCAGATTACCTCATGCTGAAAGAACAAGTTCTGTATAATGAAGAGAAACAAATGAAGCTCAGAGAAAAATAATTAAAGCTGGGAGTTGTGATGGGAATTGGGAGTCAGCACTGCCTCATGTTCCGTGTTGAAAATTTATTCTTACAGTAACCGAGCTTCCTCATTCACAAGGTGGAGATGATAATACTCGCTTCAGTTCCAACACTATGCCAGTAAGATCTACAGATAAGCCATCAGAATTGCTATTATTAATATTATATATACTTGGCATGCATCTTTTACTTCAAAGCAGTTTTATAGGTTGTGTTTCTGATCTACTCTCAGGGTTTTGGGGATCACTTTTTTGAGACTTCAGAAAAGTTATTTTCAATTTATTTACTACATTTGGGCATATTCTTTGCCATTGACTTTAATTCCATTTTACAGCTTACTAGTTTTGTGGGATTTTGTTCTCTGTATGATGTGGGAACACAGTAGTGCAATGATTCAACTAACACCAGTTTTACCAACCAGCCAGATTTAACAGGCTATTTCTTGTTGTATCCTATAAACACGGTGAGCAGCCAATCTGATATTTAATGATGCAAACCATAAGCAGAGGTAGTGTTTTGTGCCAAGATACAATATGTGGAGATTGCAAAAGCTCACAGCAAAATGTCTATGGAAAAAAAAATTACAGCATGGAGGTTTTTGAGTTGTTCTTTTGTGTGAAGCAAACCCAAGTAACTTTACTAGGAAAAGCAGACAGATTAATTAGAAAACCCCCATAGATATTGACAGAATGAGAGAACACCTTGTATTGTCTAGGGAAGGTATTTGCAACCAACCGTGCTTTTTATGGGAAAACTTTATCAGACCAGATTTATTTCCATGTTCTTCCATTCACTAACTAAGAGACTTTGGTCTGAATGATAAAGTAGTTTGATTATGTGGGAAGCACAAAATGTACTAGCTTCTAAAGAGGCCTTGTATTTTAGTGTCTGTGAAGTTGCTGAAGAATCTTACATAAGAAGTTATTTATAATGACTTAAAATTAGAATTTCCTTTGAGGTATCCTAACCAAATTACAGAAGAAAAGATGTGTGAAACAGGATGGAGTATGTTTTAAAACCAGCTCCTCATCTCTTTTTTAAATATATTTGTGGATCTCTCAAAAGGGAGACTGGTATATTATTATTAGGATTTTCTGAAGAGGTGCAAAAACTACTGCTTTATAGTCCAGGGTACAGTGGACTATAAAGTGCTGTCCTTGCACACATACAGGAAATGAAACGGAATTTGAAAGTCTTAAAAATTCAGAATGAAAAAGTGGAGTTGCCAGCAATGACCTGACTCACAGTTCCTGAGTGGCTGAGGTTGACAGTACTGGATCTTTGGTAATGCTTTAGTAACAGAGATCTTTTCACTCCTGAACAAACTGACATCACTACAATCCGTCAATTTGCTGGAATTCACAACCATGCTGGGCTTTGTTTCTGAGCTATTGTGGTCAAAAGCTATATTAAAAATATGTGTCTGTCTTCCAGTTCTCTTTTAAAAAAATCATATATGCTTTTACAAAATTTTAGATGTGTTTTTTTCATTTTGGTTGTTTTCATCCTTAAACTTTTTTTTTTTTTTTTTTTTTTTTGGTAGAGCTATGGGCTAAAATTCTTGAAAACCCTGCACAGCTGTAGAAATAAATACCCTGATCCTCCACGACAGATTTAAGATGCCATTGTCAGCTTTAGGATATCTGTCTGTATTAGTCATTCTGCCAGCATTAAGATAGTAAGAGAAAAGATAAGGGTTTGTGGTAAGGCCCACTGAAGCCGAGGGAGTCTCTACTGATGTCAGCTATTTTGTGCCATGTTCCTCTAGTATGGATTAGGACACAAAAAAGAAATTCTCATGCCAAATTCTGTACTGACTTCTTCACGTGCGTGCATTTTTATTGAGTAGGCTCAATAAAGTCTACCGGGACAGTCATTCCTACAACCTTTATACAACTTTTACTTCACTTCATACAGTCTGTCTGGGCAAAGGGCCAGGCCTTCATATTTTACAAAGGAAAGCCTTTTCCTCTGCCCATCTGATTTTATCCCTTTGCTTATTTACTGTACTTCCTTCGCCAGGTTCAAAGAGGTCAGTCCTTTGTTGGACATTTACATTTTGGAAGCAATAAACTGGCACCGAGATGGCTTTTTCTAAGTCAGGCCCAAAATATTTGCTCATGGGAATACATCATTGAGAGACATTACCTACAGGGACAAAAGGTTCTGCCTGCTGAGCACTGGAGCCCATCTCCCCTTGGACATCTTGCCAAATTGGCTCACACTTGCCATTTTCAGGCAAGCCACTGCCCTTGACTGCAGGTCACGCAGCCACTGGCAGTGCTCTGGCCACTGCTCTCCCACTCCTGTGGCAGCACTCAAGGTCCATTTTCTTGCTGACACTGAACCTCCTGTGGGATCGAGGAGGATCCCACTCCTTGCTGGGGAGTGCAACTGTGCAGGGCCAGCAGGACCTATCATATCATCTAGGGCCAGAGATACCAAGGCAATGGGAAATTGGGATGGGTGTGGAAAAAATGGAATCAACAGGGGAAAAAGCAATTACGGGCAGGGTTTTTATTTGGGAGGAGACTGGATTGGAGAAAAAAGGTACAAGAGCAGCAAAAAGGAGGGTCAAGAAATGGCAAAAGGGGTAACAGCAGATACAAATAATGTTAATGGGGGATGCTTGGGGATATCTATCAGGTGGCCATACCCTTTACTACTACAGCCTGTTACCCTAAATCAGACCAACCAACCAAGCCTGTTGTTCTGAGCAAACCGTGTGTGCCAACCTGCTGGCACAGTCAGGAGGACTGGGAGGGATGGGCACAGAAGAACTTCTGAGGTGGATGGATCGGGCATCTGGTGTTGGCATGGTGGTGCCCATGCCAGGCCTGACAAGTATCAGCTTCTTCCTGACCTCCTCCTCCTCCTGACACGTGCACTAGCAGAAGGAAACCCTCTCCCACCAACGCAGCATTGTCTCCCCCAAAATGGCTTCAGCTAAACCAATACAGGCAGTGGCACTTTTCCACTGGCACAGCTTCATACGTATTATTGCCAGGATAATTTCACTGGCTAGGAGGGGATGATTATTTTTATATGCCTCTACACAACATATGCGTGCTGGCAAATCATCCAGAACCGCTGCACTTCTTGCCTAGTCCCAATGAAGGAGTTAACACCTTCAAATTCAGTAAGCAGCAGAGCATGTAATGAAACTGAATTTGACATATTTCTTCACAATAATGCTACATGAAATTACTGCATTATTTCTGTGAACATAGGGACTGGGTGAAAACAGAAGTGTCTTCCTTTCAAATTGTTTTTTTATGATTTTTTTTTTCCACTGGCACTTTTCTAAAATAACCCTTGGTTTCATACAGACAGTGTTTTCCTTGGAACTGTTACTGTCTTTAGATACTGCACAAATTAGACTCTAAAAGATTATGTAGTGTATTATCCTCAGACATGTACAAATCCAAATACCTCCACTCAGAGTGCAGACTACTGATGCTAATTAGTGAAATAACCAAGGTTTTGTTTTCCCGCAGATGGATGTGCTGCCTTTGGGTGCCATCTAGGCTTCTGAAGTTCTGCTTCGAATACAAACTGAGATATCGAAGAGGAAAAATAATTCATCTGCATAAGTCAATATCCTTGAAAATAAAAGCGAGTCCTAAAGCTCTCAACTGGAGATAGACAAAAGGAAGAAAAAGGGGCTTATTCATTAAGGAGAAGAGTTAATAAAATCTACAGACCAGGTTACAGAAAGAAATCTGACTGGCTCTACACCAAAATATCTACAGTAGATACAAACCCAGAAACTTGACTAAATATATTGCCTCTTACACACTATAAAGTTTTTTGCTATAAAAACTTGTACCTTTTTCTGAGAGTCAGCAACTTAATCACCACTAAATAGCACTTCCTGTGTTGATAGAATATTTACAGATGAGCGAAGCACCATTCAACGCTACAAATGCCAGCAGCTGCACAAAGCAGCATGACGCTGGAGAATCCAGGCTCTCCTAGGAAGAATCTGGGATTTGGGATGTTAGCTGTTGCTGGCATTTTTCTTCTTTGGTTTAGGAGTCCACCAGAATATTTAACAGTACCAGATATGCTTTTTTGATGCTTTCTCACAAAGAGGGATATATTTATACTTAGTGCTTTTTTTAATAGGAGTAAGATCTGAAGCTGCTAAAGAAAAAGCTCTGTTAGGATTTATGCATCACCAAAATAGCCAATGGCCTGGAAGTACATCAACCTACACACAGTGTCAAAAAACACATTTGCAAGCTAAATAACAGAAAACAACCTGTATGCTTTTTTTTGCTGTTACTGCACTGTGGGGAAAATGTCTGTCATGCAAACAAAACAAGTTTTGTTTTTTATTATGAACTATTGAATTCCTGACAGATTTTAAAATAATGAAAGAACTTGTAGTGATTTAACAGTAAAAAATACAATAAAATCAAGACTAATATATGGGAAAATGACTTTTCATAATTTTTAGGAAGAGCAATCACAGTTCTCCAGGTTTTTGATCTAAAGCAGATTTTATTTGGGGTCTAGATATAACATTTGGTAGCTGTACACAAGAATGATCAGAAGTGAAGCTCCTCTTTACAACAATTGTCAGTTCCTTCTTTCATATGGGCTGGATAAAGATGAGAATTCCCACTGAAATACTTTGACTTTGCAAAAGCAAAAAACTGATGAGCAGTTTGATCCTGAATCATAGCCTGATGCTGTTCCCATTTAACTCCAGAGAACGTCTACCCACCGCTTATATTCTTCCACAGAAAAGCAGAGACAGCTCAAGGCAGTAGGCAAGGTAGGCAGCAGCCTAGAGCAGAATGCTGCCTACACCACCCAGAAGAAGGAACATGGTGCTCATTTGCAATTCCACAGCCCTCACTAGTACACCATCTCACAATGCAAACACACTGATTGAGACGAAGGACTTCAGCTGAAATTTAACCAGGCTATGAGTACACATCATTTAAAAGTCTCAGCTGCTCTGGAACTGGACAGATTATTTCTGAAATATTCTTCTGTTTTGCAAAACTTCTATTACTATGTAATTTACCTCCTGAAGAAATATAATTTTTTACATAATCACCACATAAACCTTCACTTGATGCTGGGGAATATTTGTTTCTCTTAATATTCTTTCACAGCTGATGGACATTTTGGTTTGTTTTGTTCTGTGAGACAACCTCAGGCTGATTTCAGTTCCACAGTGTGTATTTCTCCCAGGAGAGACTGACATTTTTTTGTTCTGTGGTTTCAGGGAATATTTAAATATTTTATAACAAAAAGGAAAACAGCTTTAGCAGGGATACTGAGAGACCCCCGCTGTGGCCAATGCTGCCTACCTAGCAAGGAGGTGCAGAGTTGGGGATCAAGTAAGAGAAGACGAGAGACAGGCACAGAAAAGTCGGAGTGCTGCAAACCTGATCTGTTTTATGTAGGGCATTTTCTCCTGCTTTTGGGAAATAGGGAGACATCTGACTTGCCTGGCTCCTGAAGTGAGCACTGTCAGTCCAAATTCACTAGCTGTACGGTGGGACTAATCTTCCACTTCTCTCCAAGGCATTTCTCACTATGGGCAGCTGGAGTGGGTTCATGTACAAGTGCTGTAAAGAACCCCAAGAATTAAGACTGAAATAAACTTCAGACTTTGAGAAATAGGTGTCAAAACAAAACCTTCATGCATTTACCTATAAAGGACTCCTGTACTGCACTTAGCCTTTTGATCTCCAAACAGTCCCTCCAGTGTACAGGTGCTCAGCTCCTTGAATGAACATAGGATAGAGCCCATATTCAGTCTTCTTTCATCCCGCCTGCATACAGACTCCTAACGTTTCATCTTTCTGGTCTCCTTTAAAAGCCAGGAAATATAAAGAAATCAGTGGGTGTTTCTAAGCACTTTGGTTGCCAAAGTATGACTTGAATGGTTATAATATGTGATTCAACTCAAATGAGTCTCTCCGTGTCCTCACCATTTTGAGATTACCTAAAAGATTGCACTTCCTTAGAGCTGTTTGTATCGCCAAATCAGAAACTTCAAATGAAAATCTGGTATTTGCAAATCCTTAGTCAGAAACCGTATCAAGTGTCATTAGCTTTCCAAAGAAAAGTATGTAGAAAACAATTTCACCAATAAGGAGGAAAGCTTTGCAGGAATCTGTTAATTAGAAAACACTGAAGTTACTACATTACATTGGAATGATTTCATTCAGGGGGTTTATGTGATAATAATTTCTTGTTAAAAAACAAGGGAGGCTGTTAAAGATGTCACAAAAGCACCGTCAGGGATTTTAATTAAGAAAAAGTATTCTTGGATGTTGTCAAGAGAACCAGGAATATTTTTGGAGCGGAACATATTCTGATCTGTTTTCCTACATGGGAATACTTTCCCAAAATAAGGTCAAGAGTGGATTCCCCCCTTCAGGGCTTCAGTCTTTTAGCAATGGTCAGTCCACAACCATTTGCATGTATTATGATTTGCAAATATAAACCTGAAAGTTTTGCATATTTCTGTAGCTGGTTGCACAGGATTTTCATTTCAGTATAATGCTACATTATTGACTATGTGCTAATGCTCTCCCTCCTCTGTATTGCTGTTAAAGTCAGTCTGCTGGTAAGAAAATCTGGGTTCATTAATCTTGCCAATACTCTTGCACTGTGTCATGCGCTGCTCATTAGGAACCACAGGCAACCACTCTGTCTCAGCTGATCAGTTATTCATGTTGCAGGAGACTTTCCCATCTTGCTGGTAGTAAAGACATGAAGTCTGCCACTATCACAATTCTCTTCCAGAGAAGAAAAGCAGCAAGTGCTAATTAAATAAGGTGCCACGGTAGGCTGTACAGCAAATGGCATTCAGAGTGAACACTGGGGTGTGAAGGACAGAAAGCTTGCTTCCTCTTTCCAAGAAACACAGAAGAAAGTTAAACACCGAATAACCTGTCTGAAACAGGATGATCTCCATATATTTTCCAAATTCATGTACAGCAGTGAAACATCCGTAAGCCTTGTGTTAAGAACTTAATTGCAGCTCTCGACAGGCTTTTACCGTTTTTGACAAGTCTGAAGTTCACGCTTTCAATCCAGGCATCATCTCCAGTCCAGCGGTGGATTTACTTTGCCTGTCCATACGGGCACACTAACAGGGTGGGTACTGCTGTACTGAGTGAGCAGCAGGATTTGCAGTGAAGTAGTGAAGAACAGAAAATTTGAAAGGGTTTTCATTTAACAGGGTTTTACATAACTTCTGGTATACTGGAGGTTACCTATTACTATAGCATGTCACGCATGAGACAAAGAGAACACCTCACAATGTGGGACTAAGGGAGATTTGCTAGTTGGTGTATGTCTCTTGCAAATCCAGGACGATTTATGCTAGCTTCAAAGACTGCAAACTACCCTAAGCAACCTCTTCTATTGCTCATCTCTTCCCTTAATTAGAGCATTTTTCCCAGTACAGTGTTCTCTTACTCTACGTTCAACTGGCGGTGTCCTGCTCTAGCCACGAGCAACGCTGGCTTTCCCCCTCCTTTGCAGCCAACTTCTACGCCTTTCATGAGAACTGTTATCACGGTCTCCCCGGTCACCTTTTTGCAAAACTAAGCAGCCGGGCTTCACTAAACCTTTACCTAGAACTCAAGCTTCTTAAGGTTTTGGTATTTCTTCATATTCTTGTCTAGACTTTCTCCTGTTGCTCATCATCTCTCCAGTACAAATTGAGAAGGTATTCCACTTGGGACCTCAGCAGAAAAACGTTGCTATGTGCAATATTTATCAGTGATTACTTAAGGTAATCTACACATTAAGTATTCCTGATTATTTCCTCTGGAGCAAGGATGCTTTCAGTTTAAATTAAACTATGTAGAGAACACACCGAAAGAGGATTAGAAGCATCCATTTGTGTAGCTCGCCTGGAGTAGCTGCTCCATCTCAAGTTTTTAGCTGACATTTTTCCAAATGAATGTTGTCAGAACGCGCACACACGCAAACGTATGCATTCCCCCATTTCAGACCTGACAGCTACATCTATTCTGCGTAACACGGTTAAACTTTCAACAGTTCTTCACTTTAGTGACAGCCAACAAAACAAAAGGAGAATGTCTGTCAGCATTTCTGAAAACATTGTATTTTTCAGTTATCAAGATTTCTTATTTTAATGGACATCATTACTATTATTATTGAAATGGATCAGATGTCATTATTGTTCACCAAAGAAGACGATTAAATGAACTCTTAAATGTTATTTTATGGGATTAATCAACACATCACAGCACCAATTTTCATTCACAGTGCAGAAAAGGTCAGTATGCAAATGCAATGTGCTAAAAATGGATCTGCTCTGAGTAACGCCCAATCAAGTTAATTAAACTAGATCCTCAAGACAAAGTTTAGCTTTTTGTTTTATGTCTGATATTCTGAATCTATTTTACAGTCTAAGACTTGATTTGAAATGTCAGGTAGAAAAAGGACAAATTAAGTAATGTAGAAATAACATTCTCTTTCATTATGCACAATCTATTTCTACAGTAGCAATCTTTGCATTACTTTTCCCATGAAAAAACACCCTGATTATAAATTAAACTTTATTCTGCTTTTCTTCAGTTTCAATGTTCATGTTTTTTTCTTTATTAATTATCAGTAAGATTGACTGCAAGATCCTTCCAAAATGTTACCATAGTGCTAGGCATTAATATTGGAAACAGAAAGGAATAAAATCCAGTCTATCTTCAGTATTACAGGGGTTCTAGATCATACCATAAAAAGATGAATGTAAGGATGGAAAATGTTGTGCTGATGCATGTGCTCTGATGTTACAGACATTAAAATCTCACAGGTCAGAACAGAGACCTTGGACACAGTTCTATGTACAGTGAAACATGAAGAATACAACATTTTTCTCTGTCCCCTTTCTAAAAATTCCCAGCGTTTGTTTTTAACCTCTGATGGACATTCAGCTGTTAACTTTATAAAAGCATCTATTAAACATTAGCACTATTCACCCAAGCGCTCACTTGTTTACTATCACTGCAATTCTTCTCTGAGTAAAAAACTGTAACATTTACTGTCACTCAATTTCCTCTGCCATTTTATTATTCAGTCATACTCCGTACTGTCAGATCCTTCTGCAGCTCTTCCCAGTTGACTCTAGCACTGTTAGCAGGCTTTATCACTTCAATATTACCTCTATTTTCCATATGTTGAACTATTCAGATGCTTGGACTGATGCCTGTGGGACTCCATTGGTGACTTCCCTCTATTGTAAAACTTGACCATTTACTCCCTGTTACTTCCTAATGTTTAACTTGCTATTAATTCATGACAGGGGTTTTCCTTTCATCACACGGCAGCTTCAAGTCTTTGTAGGCCTTCAGGAAAGAACCCTATTGGAAAATGTTGGAAATCCAAGTAGATTACAGAGATCACATTTTTTTCCCTAAATTATTGTCTCTCTTGGAGAACTAGGACAGGCCCATAAATTTTGGCCTTTCTCTGTTAGGCTCTGTTTAGTCTACACAGTGAACACCACAATCCTAAATTCCAGCTGACTTCTTGTTCCCCTTGTTCCACCCCACAGCATAAACTGTAGCTGATGTTTGATAGCACTCATCAACCTGATCAGGTCTTTATGCACATGTGAGAGAGTTTGGCTGCCAGAGAATGAACAGTTAGGAATTATGGAAAAAATCTTTTATAGGACCATTATTCCCCATATCCATTTTTAATTTCCTTCTTTCTCCAATGCAATGAAAATGAATGGAAATGTGGCAGAGGGAAAGCTCTTGAAATGGAGAAGGTAGCCTTCTTAGAGTTCACTGCAAAAAGCTTAATACCGACAGGGTAGCCCAAATCGAGGGCTTCCAAGCTCACAGGTGACATAAAAGCTCAGGGGACAGAGAAGGGCATTACCAATGTAATTCCCTAAGGAAACGAGGTTTATTGGAGTGGGTTCAGCAGTGGCTCCACCATCATCTTCTCTCCCTTCCTCTGCCCAGTACCTTCTGCCTGTCAGATGGCTTTCACCTAGCTCAACAGGGACACTAAAGTCTGAAACACCCACAGGTTCTGGCAAGTACCATAGCAAGGCAAGAGCCAGGTGTGGCGAAGAGAGGCTAGTGGTGCCTCCCTCAAGTGGGAAGCTGGGAGGAGTGGACTGGGCTGAGACCTGTGGGCTGCGGTCAGGAGCCCAGAGGAGGATACCACGGCAGCACCCAGCCTAGGGTCACCCACAGCACAACAAGGAGACAACAGGGTGTAGTGCACTGTGTGGTCATTTTCTGCATAGTTTCTCTCCACGTCTGACAAAAATCCTTCCTGCTGATGCTGTTTGTTGCTGATGTCTTGTTAGACAAAGTTTCAAGAAAACCCAGTTTGAGGAGACAGGATCACGCACCCCCACAGGCCTGCAGCCTCTCAGAGAATCTGAAACACAGGTGCAGCCAGGGACCCTGGGATATCCAGGCACAGTCGAGGGGTGAATGGCCTCTGGCTCTGAGTGGTCAGGGAGCGTGTCCTACCCACTGGCTTAGGCAACACCAAGCACCCCACTATGGAGCAGTCTGTCAGGAATGAAAACAGAGTTATCAGGGAATTGTCCCCTGGACCCACAACAGGCTTATCTAATCCAAGAAGTTTGGCTTTTCATTCAGAAAAATGTAATTTTCCACCTAAAATTTCATCGTGACACTCTGTTAACAGCACTCTAATGTGTTTCACTTCATGCTCTCGCACAGCAATAAAGCAGCTTTGTCACAGTGTGTCTGGCACTGGAGTGGTAGGTATAGACCAAAGATTAAATATTGCGCTTTTACTGTCATGTCTAAAGAATTTTGGCTGGCTGGTAAAGCGGATAGCATACAAAGGCCAAAGTACAGTTATTCACACCCTGTTTTATGGTTTGGTTTTTCTCATGTTATGACATGAGATGCAAGAAACACAGCACAAAGGTTTCTAACTGCTAGAACAGAGAAATGTGGGCGTCCTAACACAGAAGAAAAATCCATGGTGATATACCCATAAGTATTACCGTGCTTACCTTCTGAGATAATTATTCAGCTGCATTCACAGATACACATATATGTATAGACACACAGAAAAAAAAGCAAAACAAACCAGAAACAGAGTATGTTTTACTCTAGAAAACAACTGCAACATACTGAAAATGGTTCACTTGCAACATACTATGTACAAATAGGATGTCCTTTTAAAAGTGGCTATATTGTTACAGATCCACATTCATCCAAAGAAATTACAATCTGCTACTGTTAACTAGAAGGTGGTTTTTTTCCTAGCTTTATGATTAAAATTTTACAAAATAATTCTTAGGGATCAATTTTGGTAAAAATACTTGAAAGCAGGAATCTAAGAGCCATAGCCACCTTTCCTAAAGATGTTTTCCAAGCAAAATTCACGTTACAGTTTACTGGATTCAAATGCTGGCAGCCAGTTACTTTTCCTGTAACAGTCTGGAAAAATAAGAAGCTCTAAGAAAATTCAAGTTTAGAAATACATGTTCCACGAGAACTTTAAAGTAACCTTCTTCAATCGTGTAGACATTTTTACAGAAAGTGAAGGCAAGGTCTGAACAAATCAGAGAGCAAAACTGGAAGCAGGGCTGGGGAGGAAGCTTCCACAAATTAAACTATTATACACTACAAAATTTTGCATAGACCCACCAACAGGTAAGTCAGAAAACAAAAACACATGAAAGAGCTGAGAAGTGAAACAATGTAGGTCTTAAGAGCCCAAATTAATCATCTCTTTCCTTTGAAAAAGAGCATTCCAAAATAGCATCACCAAAATCAAGTAAGATGCCACAATAAAAAGATGCATTATGTACCAACAAATACTTAGTGTTTGAAAAGACCTCACAAAAACTGCATCACAGCCTTGAAATAGATATTTAATCCCACAGACAATCCTTAGTATAACCAAGTACAAAGAGAAGTGGTTTAGATGTCACTTTAGCTATGTTCAGCTCCCAAAAATAGGCATTTGCTTAATTTTTTTTCTGCTTGTAACAAATCCAGAAAAATAGGATTTTGCTCTTTTCATACATTAATGAATGTCTTTGCTACATAAATCTGAAAGAATTTTTCATCCTGTATCTTTGAGCTGATAAAAATGAACCTGGTTTAGAAACAGACATTCTGCCATGACATATCACAAGCAGAAAGTTAACTTTTTACTTTCCAAATCACAAAATATTAAATACTGAAGCATTCTGTGAAATGTTAACATTTCATTCTTTAATAGCATCCTCAGAGACTTCACAACTCTCACCTAATTTGAGTGTAATAGGTTACAGCAACTTCTATCGCTGCACTGGATATAATTCTTTTTTTGTGTGCTTTTAAGTTATGCCAAAATTGCCTGAGTGCATATGAATAAGTTTGAGGGAGGGGATGTTTTGTTGTTTGGGTTTTTTTTAAGAACGTGCATACATTTAAATGAACGTTTTTCCTTTCTGCTTTGGTTTTCAGTGAGCAGCATTTCTGACCATGCAGCGTCTCGCTATTGTTCCTGTCTGTACCCACCACATCTGCTCCACAGAATTTTTTTTTTTTTTTTCTGTAAATTGTATTGTAATTTGTATGCAAACCTTATATAGAACTGAAAAGAATTTAATGAAATGTCCTAACAGCCCATTACAAAGCCCTGCTCCCTGTGGCAGTGATCTGACCTCATCTGGGCTCTGTGTTTGCCTCTCCCTGCCTGGTTCTGGCAGAGAAGAGCCCACCAGAAAACTGATGGCTTCTCCCTTACAAAAAACTCTCTAAGTGCCACATCTTGAAAAGCATCAGGAGGAAATATAGACTTGGAAATCAATCCACTGGCTGCAGCAGTGCCTACAAAGCAGCAATGAAGAAAAAGAGAGGACTCACCAAGGTACATCCTGATGTATGGAGAACAGTTTTGGTAGCAACCCTCAGCAGTCTGGAAGTTAATACTTTGCTTCTCTTCTCTTTTCCTTTCTCAGTCCCCCCCACTCCTAATTTCCCCATTTAAGGGAGAAAATAACAAGGCAGAAGATGCCAAGAGACTTTCATGACATAAACAATGAGGCCTTCCTGTGCCAACATTTCCTTTAAAAACACTTGCCAATAAAGCTCCTGGAGGCCAGCAAGAGAAAGAAATGCCGAAACAGCCGTGACATGAACTTGGCATATTTTCCTGACTCACTCACTTCCCTTGAGACAATCCCTCCAAGAGAATGCTGAAGGATAATGGGAAAAGAAAATTTCTTCCAGAGAGGACTTCAGCTGCCCATGCTGTACAAGAGAACTGCCAATTAACTTTATTTCTGTTTACCTACAGCCTCGCTCACGCAGCCACCTCCGCTGCCATGTTTCCTGACTCAGAGAGTCATGTTTGCACATTCATCTCTTAATTTCAATGTCTGAGAAAGGCAAGACTTTAAAAAAAAATTAAAAAATTCTGAGAATCTCTGATTCCAAATGACGTCTGAACAGCATGCAGAATGATCAGTAATTGATAAAGGGTCGAGAAACACTTGGCTGCTTTGCATTTTAAATCCAAATTTCCTTTTTCTTTCTTTCTGCTATTTAAACTTTCTTCTATAATTTTTACAGACAGGCTAGTCTATAAAACATTAAGGATGCTTATGTGTCTTGTGCTTCTGTAATGAAAGATTGTCAAGATTGTTTTGTCTCATCAATCCATCTCATTTTGACTAATACCATGTTTTCAAAACTAAATGACACATTAAAAACCAGAAATTAAAATCTCCTTGGAAATCCGCATCTTAGACACACAAACACACATTCACTCACCACTCACTCACTCACTGCTGGGGTACGGCCGTTCCCTGCCTGAAGCCTCTCATGGGCAGGAACATAGGGGTTCAGCTGCATCCTCTCACCCGCACGGCTGTCTCACCTCCAGTGCGGAGGGTCCCACTCCGGGAGGCAGAAGCGCAGCTCCCACGGGAGGGGCTGGGCAGAGGGCAGGCCAAAGCCCTGTAGATGGCAGGGGCAAAGCGGCCACTCCTCCACTGTGGGGTCCTGGCAGCTTCCGCTCGTCCAAGGGCAGGGGCAGGCAGGTGAAGCAGGTCTCCAGACAGGCTTCGCTCCAGCGATGTCACCCTGCTGTACTCCCCTCTAATGCCAGACTGGGCAGCAACCCCCCCACCTTATTCCAAGACAGACCAAGCAGAAATTTTTGTTGCTTTTGGGGGGAGCTGTTCGATTACCCATCTCAGTCTTGCGATTCGGAGACACAACCTCTTCCTTCCACATGTACCTGATACGGGAGACCGTGCAAAGATCCGTCCATCCCTTTATGTGAAGCTTGCACTCTGTCACTGAGTTAGAAACAGAAAATGAGCATGAGCTGAGAAGGCAGCAAGCGCTGCCAAGTGCTCTTCACTCAGCTAAGGGTTGTTATTGTTGCTGGGGTTTCTTTGGTTTTGCATTCAGCTCCTTAGATTAGCATCAGGGTATCACATATCAAAATAACCACTAGTGAGGATTTGCTGGCCTGCTCAGAAGTGAGGGTTCACCATACCTCCAGCTGAATAATTTTACCACAATGTAGTCTGATATCATACACCCCTGGTTTCTACTTCCTAATAACTTGCTTGCTGCTTTAGCGTTTGGGCGTAGTCACACAGCAAACCTCCTGATTCTCCTGTGAGATCCCACCTACCCCTGAAGACCCTCAGCAGTCACACCTAAGGCAGTGCCACTAGAGTGCAGTTTTCTTTGTGGAATTATTTTTCTTTTTTTTTAATTCCCAGCTAGTATGGCTCTGGTGGTAAAATACTTTATTATGCTACAGTGTATATAATCTATATTAGGAGTTATCTACTAGCTCACCTTTACTCCATCATGACTGCTGGGCACCTTGTCAAGACATACACACACACACTGCAAGCTTCTTTTTTCTAAACCATCTTTTTCTGCCCACTCACAAAGCTAACACTGGTTTGTTTTTAGGTTTGTTTTCATCAAAACCTGAGAAAATATGTGTTTTTTGTAACACCACCAGGGCAAGCCATCTGTGGCTGGCTGGCAAACTTTGAAATTCAGAAATATTTAGGAGTCAAAAAAAGCTGACTTGCTCAAGAAATTAAAGCCCTGCTGACAATCTTCCAGAGAGCCCCTGAGGAAAAGGGAGGGAACCAGAGAGATTCAAGGAAAATGGATGGGAGCCCAGCGTGGAGATTCACGCCAGAACGGTTCCTGGCCAAGAAGGAAGGTTGGCAAGTAGACAAATACAGGCTTTCATAGGCAGCATTGTAAACAAGACATTAAAAATATTAATCCATTTAGATTTCAAGCACCAAGATGAGATTTACTTAAGAAGCAGAATTATACTGGTAATGGCTCCTCAAACATTTCAGCTCAATGTCAACACTTTTGCTCAGCTATATCAAGTGAAAATACAAGGAGCTGTTGACACTAAAATATTCAAACATTCAATCATATGGCAGGGCTCGAGGAACACAGAGGAAGGCAAAGAAATGCTTAAGCCTTGGGCAGAAACTCAAGCCCTCACAAGGAAACTGCATTCACAAATTATCTTTACCTTCACTTCTACACCAAAATAATAAATCGAAGTGGCAAAATGGGTTTCTTAAAACCAAACTTCCTTTCAGAATTCTTTTCAAATAAAATGTATATTACCTTTACTGAAATATTTTGTTTTCAAGCAGAAAGAGTCATCTAGAACAGGATGTCTTTTTTGTGAAAGAAAGTTTAAGTAAATTTTGGACACCCAGGATTTATTAAAAAAAAAATTCTTCTCTCCTACAGGAATCAGCATGTCTCCCCTTCTCCCCTTGAAAACAAATACTTATTCTAAATGATTGATTTTTTTCAATATTTAAAAAAATGTATTGGAAAAGTCATTTCCCCTCAAAGCAAACAGGTGTTCAGGACTACTAAAGTACAGAAACACGGATGAAACACATGCTTTTTTGGTGCACGTGGTAAGTATCATGTCACCTTAAGCCTGACACGGCCAGGAGACTCATGGTTCTACTACATGCTGTTCAGCTTATCTACTGAGGGGCAAGCATGTCAGGAGAGGCCCACAGAGAAATATAAGCACCCTAAACTATAAGAAATGATCTGCCATCACTATATGGGATTCAGGAACCAGAAGATTCCTGTACTGGGTTAAAGGAAAGACTAATATTTCATCAATTAACAAGGTTGATCTCTCACAGAAGTCTATGTGCACAGCCGGTGCTCAAGAGAGGTATTTTTCGCCTCTCAGTAGCAGCAAGAATCACTGCAAAATGCCACATTTGGAGGGACTGAGGTATCTCCATTCAAAGCCTGAAAATCATTCTAAAGGAAAGGCTAATACTCTTAGTCCCTTAAAAAAGCATTAACTTAGTAGAAAGGATAGAAGAGCCTCCCATCTCTTGCAACACGGGATATACTACACGCCCCTCAGAATTATATTTCTTAACATGCTCCTTAAAAAAACAACAAAAAAAAAGCAAATGAAAAATAAAAAAAACCACTAAATTCTTCTGAAATGGAAGATCTGAGAAAAGGAAAACCTCAAAACAGAGTTGGAGAATGAATAACTTCATTCTGCTTAGGAGTGAAAAAACAGATTAAAGTGTAAAGAATCCGAAATGTTATAACAGTTTTAACATTTAAATGCAAATGCACATAGCAGCACATGAATTATACAAATTCTCCTTATCTTTCATACTATGAAATTTGCTTTCTGCACTCTCAGTGTAATCAGAATGAAATACTGGCATCCCAGATATTTTTACATTATACACAAGCAGCACATCTAATAGCAGTGATTTTAGTAAGTTAGCATTCTATCTCTGATGCATCTGTTTCAAAATGTTTTAGCTGAAAGTATTTTTATGAAAGCTATTTGCCTATTACATACCACAACCAGTGCGACTTCATAGTCCAGAGAGGCATTTTCATCACACAAAAGGAGAAGCCATTAGTGAAACACTGCTTGGCAAACAGTAGCTCACACACTGAAGCTGCAATATTATCCTGGCTTTCCTACATATTAAGCATAGGACTATGTTCAAAGTAAACATGTGGTCATAATTAAATAATAATTATGACTAACATTTGTGTAACACCATTCATCCAAATAGTTTAAAGCATTAGGTAAATCTGTAAACAATGGGTCTAATCCAGCACCCTTTACTCACATAATACCATGCAGTTCAAATGGACTATGTAGATCTTGTCGACACACAGACTTAATTGTTCTCAATTAACTCCATGTGTCAACACTCATTCCAGTGTGTCTTGTTCCTGTTTAGCTTAATTCTCTCACTGCTTACTACAGGTGAACGTACTGTTTCTACACTTTCACTTATTTACCATCACTTTTATGGACATTTCACTACATGGATCCCACAGGGCTTTTCAAATCTCAATGCAGCCTCACATTTACACACTTCTATTAAGACAAATATTCTTTTACAGTTGAGGAAGTTCACTTGTTGTTAGCATGCTTAAGGGACTGACCATCACATCTGACTTGCATTTGTAAACCCAGGACGTACAATTTCTGTTCTCATACCTTAATCACATAAATAGCCTTCTTCATCCATCACAGTCCAGAGCAAAACCACAGGAAATGGTAAGAACAGGGGAAAATTTTGTGTTTCTAAAAATAAAATGTATTTGGAAGCAGCCATGCTCAAACTACTTTACGTATCTGTAGTACAAATGATGTCTGTTAACAGAGAACTGAAGTTGCTAAATGAGTTAAAAAAGAAATTCAAAAAAATAAATTCAGAAGAACTTGTAGACTTTCCTGACATTTTGGTGTCACTTTGCCTTGACAGTCAAGCAACTGGAGAACAAGGCGAGAGACTTGGAATACCTGAGTCAGATTTCATTTTGGCTCTGCTATGGACCTTTATTAACTTTTTTGCTTCAGCTGCAGTATCTGTAAGTCAAGATAAATCTTCTCTTCCTTTTATGGAACTTTTTTTGAAATTCATGAAAATCCCTATGGCCCTTTGAAGACAAATACGGCTTACTCATGCTAGCTATTATTTAGCTTTTAGCATTTTTCACCATCTATCTTAAATTTTTGCAAAGAAACTCACCATCACATCTCATCTGCACTGCAATTTAGTGTATTTTCCTTCCAACTTTAATTTTCTTTTGCAAGATGTATGCTTGATTTTAGCTTTTATATGTATTCCATCCAACTTCGGCATACATCAGGATGCTTGCTTTCTAGCACCAGACAAAAGCACTGTAAAATGTCATCCACTGCTGAACTGCCAGCAAAGCTCATAAAAGCACAGCAGTGAAACAGAAAATCTTCTCATGGGTTTAGGCATTCCTCTGATCTGTTCATTCAGAAAAAAAATATTACAATAGTTGCCTCACCTAAGCACAATTTGGTTGAATCTAAGATACTAGTGTCACAACAGCAATCTCTGCTATAGAAGAAATCACACAAAAGTCACTGCAACTGCTTACACGTTGTGGAAGGATTTCTCATGAATCCAGGAGGAGCTGCACGGTTGCTAGCTACTGAGAACACAGCTTTGCTTCACTGGTTCACAGTTCACTGGTAACACCTATGGCTACGTACTTAGGCCTGTATAAAGATAGTTTGTGGACCCTGTATGAGGGAAAACAAGGATATTAATTGTTTAATCCACAATATGTTAACGACTCAGTTTTAATATGCCAAGAAAAGGACATGCTATACTGAAGCTCAGTGCCTTCACACGCAAGGGTGGGGATAGAGAGGTTTATCTCATCAGCTGTACAGACAGCATCTGCTGGAAACACAAATGGGCAGCAGGTAGGGGAGCTCTCTCATCCTGTCCAGACAAAAAAGCAGTGGAGGTGCTATACTGTCTCCTGCCAGGACACCCAGAGCAGTGCTACAGCTCAACAGCACCTCTTCATTTATTTTTGCCATGCCTAGGACAGGACTGCAGCCATAAAAGCCAGTCAGACTCTCTGCCTTCCCATGGACCAGATCTGGACACTGCTGCAAAGACCACAGCTAAACACTGAGCCAAGGCAGACAAACCAAAAGCAACTTCATTCAAAACCAGGCTGTAGCCTGCTCTGCTCCTTATCTGTGCCCTTGTGTTGGGGTCAGGCCAGAAAGAGCCTACAACCCTCCCTGCTGGCAAGAGCACCTCTGGCTCTGCTCCACAGCCTTGTTTATGCCAGGGCAGGCAGCACACAGCCTGACAGGGAAGGGATCCTGAAGGAATTGGTGTCATGATGCTGGCTACCATAGAGCTGCCTATCATCGCTCTCTCTTAGTAAATCTATAATCCTGGAGAATTTGTTCACAGTAACCTGTACATCACTCCACACAGGATACTACTGACTGATGCACTGCTAATCACAGCACTGGACCAATTCATGCCAAGCTTTGATAGGGTCTCCTTATGGCACTGAATTTCAGCCAGGAGGGCAGCAAAACTACCTGAAGTGAAAAGTACATTTCATTGAAAGCACAGAGGACAAACAGGCTTGGTCATTTGGATTTCCAGAGATGATTATGAGGGAAAAGTAATAATCAGATCTGACACAATGGCAGGCTCGTCCATGCTTTCAATTCACTAGCAGTGGTAACAGACCAGCACTTGCTTGGGAAGTTTTTATGTTTAATGCTAGAAATGCAGAATCAAATCTGCCTGAGATACAAGGTAAGTTAGTCAATATAGCCAGAAGTTTAAGCTGACGCTATGGTAGGTTATAACCTGCAATAGCTCAGGAGTATTCCTGACAGAAAAGCAGCAGCTCCAGAGGATAATAAGCATTTCATGCATCTTGGCTAAATGTCCCTGGATCAGAGTTGTCTGTAAGTGCATCTAGAGAAGATAAGAAAAAAACATTCTGGGGCAGAAAACAATTCAAAACTTTTTCCAAATGTAATTGGGACAAACTGAAGTACAAACTTCAAATTTTCTTTCATTTTAAAACAGTCACTTCTTATTGCTGTAACTGCATCTCACTATCTCTCCCATAATTTATTTATCACATAATTCACTTACAAACGTGCCCTGGTACTATCCAAGTTTATCACACCACTGAATTTAAAACTTCATCTGCTACTATTTTGGGGCTCTTGCATCCCTGAGGATGTAGTACTCCAAACTGTGGGCACAATGGATTCTGAACATCCCACGGTACATCTTTCTGACACAGAAGTAAATCTAGTGCACAGTAAATATGCAACAAATATCAAAACACTTCTTCAGACCTGACCAAAGTACTGGTTGCATTTAACACTGAATAATTAAGAGGTATAAACCACTCCTTTGAGATGACATTTATGAGTGCAAAACATGGGACAGATTGTGATAAGATCCTTCTGTTGGTCTAATTTCACCAGCTTTGATAAGATTTTCTCTAGACTGAAATTGTGCTGAGACAGAGAAGATGACATTGTAAGAGTTCAGTTCAGGTGTCCACTCATGATCTCAGGTATCCTTCCTGGCATCTTAGCTGCTGCAGACCCTATATGAGTATGGGTAGGGCACGTGTAGCATCAGCCAAGCTAGATGTCTACCCTTTGTCTCAATGAAGTAACTGCTGTTTCTAAACCATCTGGAACCTGGACAATTATTTCTCCTAGTTTCATAATGGCCTGAGTGTTTAGATCCTTGAGGATCCTGGACATATGTCTCCTCCAGGTTCCGAAGCAACCACAAACAGCAGATGACTACAGTGATTTCTAGAGATCTCACATGTGAGCAGAGCCTATCCCTTACCCTTCTCAAACAAAGCTTTGAGACCTTCCTTATTCTAGGGTGCACAGCAATCAAGAAAAAATTCCATCAGAATCCTCAAGCAATTTATACTGCATGAGGATGTAGCAGAGGCCATCTCCCATATAGAAACGGCAATTCTTCTCTATTAGTCTTTGAAATATTATGCATATTATGACATCTCAAACCTTCAAACTGAAAACTTTTATGAAGGATAATTTGATCAGCCTCCTTCTCATTGCATGAGTATACTTCATCTTGAAGTTAATAGTAAAATGTCCCTTATGTTGAGATTTCTTTTTAACAAAACAAGTACTTAACCTGAAAAGGAAACCTGAAAATTATGCTAAATTTTAAAATAAAATATAAAATGTGATGTTCCTACCTTATACTTCCACCTTCTAATAAAAGTAATGCAGCTGTGGGAGGGCATTTTCAGATGGGAGGGAAGTCCTAGGAAACAAAATGCTTTTAGTAGAATGCTGAATGGTTTCATTGAGTATTTTTAGCATGGCCTCTTGAGATGCTCTGCAAACATTTGCAACACTCTAAAACAGAGCCAGGGTTATGTCACTGTCTTTGGTACAAATAATTTGTTAGAAACGATTTTGTCCTGGCGTAGGGATATATCAAGAGAGGATGCATGAACTAGCTTGTTTTCTTTTGGATTAATGTTGTTTGTCAACTGAAGGCTGTCTTTATGAGGAAGGAGCGAGGTGCCAAGAAGTACATTTCACCATGCCAAAACTGAAGGGAGGAGTTCAGAAGCAGTCTTTTATTGCCTAATTAGTTTTATCAAATGACACAGATCAACTAACAGGAGATAACTAATAGGAAAAAGGGGTCTAATGAAAAAGTAAGTTATCATCTGGATACTCTCCAGAAAACAATTATCTCTGTAGGTAAACAAGTACTACTGTTGGGAGGTCAGACACAAAGCGCAAGGAATGGAGGTCTTCTCAGGATACCAGCCCTCAGTGGAGTTGAAATGTTAGAAAAAATTTAGTGGGATAAGCTACACTGAGCAGAAGGGATGACTTCTTATTAAAGGAGCTAGGATCTTTAGATAAAATTATTCCTATCTGGCCTATAGATATCCCACCAGTTGGGGTGGGTTTTTTTGAAACACAAATTAAGTACAACTTCCCAGATTAGTATCTCTATTCAAAATTAAAATTAGGACTACAATAAGAAGATCCACATTCACCTGCAAAAGAACAAATTACCAGAATAACTCTTTTACAGCTAGCAGGGAAAACAGCAACTCACAGATATTATTCTCTCTTGACTGCCCTCCTAACTGGAAAGGATGACCAAAAATACAGAATTTTAGGTAATATTCTGCTGTATCCAGAAAAACTAAATATAGTATCTGAAAGTATTAATACGTACTTAGGTTTCCTTTCCATTTCTTTCTCAATTACAGATATCACAGGGTGTTAGGGGTTGGAAGGGATCTTGGAGATCTTTGAGTCCAACCCCCCTGTCAGAGCAGGATCATATGATCTAGCACAGGTCACAAAGGAACGCATCCAGGTGGGGATGATCTAAACTAGTCAGACAATTGAGACTCAGGTGGTTCATATTCAGATTACATCCATTTTTAATTCTTAATTTGAACAATAATTTCATGTTTCCCATCATTATTTTCTTATCTAATATATAACTAAGGTACGCAAAACTTGTCTGATTGTTTTAGCTAATAAAATGACACCAAACACATGTAACATGACAAAGACATGTAAGAAGCATTGATAGAGAGAAAAAAAACTAAAAAAACTAATAAATTTAATTGACTAAAGACTTGTGCCCCTCAGCAGCCTGAACAGAAACAACATAGATTTTTACAAACACTGAGAATTTTAAGTGATACAACAGAGAAGTTTTATTATGCCATTCTTTCTCTTCATCCACTCTCTCCTCCATCATCAGTTAATTTGAAAACAAACAGGGCAAAGAATTTATGGGAAAATGCTCTGTCTGTTGGGGTCAACAGTTCTACCTTTACTGCAGAGCTGAGGGGACCACAGGAAAGTTTCATATACATTCACAGTACACTGTAGTAAGGACTGCTAGGTGCAGAACTATTAAAAAGAACCTAAAAATCAGTCACTCTAGATGGAAATAAGGGCCACTGCCATCCCAGAACATGGGACATAAGAGCACACATAAGATGTTTATGAGGCCTTGGCTTGTACTGGGCAGGGCTAGGTAGACCTGCTGGGACAGAGTGGTCCATTTAGTTCCGGTCAGCAAGCCTGCATGGAAAAGCTGAGTTACGAACAAAGTCCTAGTTCAGATAAGACATCTTGATGACACTGCATCCAGCTGAGAGCACCTGGAGGGACAGAGGCCATCAGCCTAGACTAAATTGCTCATCCAGACTGTCATAGCCCTTTCCACAAAGTGCTGACATTCCCATCAGCCTGCACATGGAACAAGTATCACCACTCCTCTGTCTGAACAGGCTTAGTAGGGTACTGGTTTTTGGGGACTCTATAATAAGATAGTCCAGGAAAAATAAAGTAAAAAAGAGAGAGAACAGTCCAGGAATGCAAATGAGTGAGCTCACGCAAGCACAAATAGAAAGCAGGTTTAGCTGAGGAATGAAATAACCAGAAGATGAACTTAATCCATCTGCCTTCCATCTTTTAAGTCCCACAACAGAAAAGACTGTAAGATTCATGGTCTTCACAAGTCTCCAAGTGACTCTGCAAAGAGTGGGGATTCTCTGCCAAAAACAGTCAGCCTTCATTTCCCTCCAGAGTCAGTCCTTGGCTGGCAAACCTTAACCAATGTGAAATCCAGACCTGCACATGGATGAGGTCACGGGCTATGATCAGCATGTGTGGTGCAGACCTCAATGTACACAAGAGCCAACTTCTCCCCTAACGTATGATCCTTCATTCCCACAAAACAGTACAGTACCACTGTACTCTCCCTTCTTCTCTCCCTGCCCCACCACCGTATCCTTCTTGTTCTTTCTTCCATCATTTTCCTTTACACTGGGATTGACTGCAAGGTGTGGTGCCATCATACATGCAAAACCATCCTTGTCTCTGCCCACCTTGAAAAGACTAGCAGAGGAGCAAAAATTGGCCAAGTCAGAACAGTGAACAAAACCAGAAAAGTAATGACCACTGCTCTCACTATGATCACCTGAAGATTCAGTCAATCACCTTCCTTCTTCCAAAAAACAAATGATCACTTTAACTGCACATATTTTCTCTCACAAAGGGTTTCCAGCAGGCTTTGATGGCATGTGCTGTGCATGGACACTAAGTCTCCAAATGCTTTGCTTTTTTTCTTTTAAACCTTTCTCTCCTGTGTGCCCTAAGCAGCAAGTATTTCCTGTGTCTACCAGAGAACTAAGTAGCAGAGGTTCCTGAAGTCTAAGTCCCAATACAAGATGTTTAATGCTGGGCAGTAATTGTCAGCTGGCCACTCAAATTCATACTGCTCTACCTATAATGTTGTGAGAAGACTCTTCCCATAAATGGGTATACATCTCAGGGTGCAGACAGAGCAGTCTCCTGAGATCATCATTCCTCCACACCTACAGCATTCCTGCAGACAGCTCCTCTGAAAATGAGAAGCTTTAAGGCAGTGTTCTCTGCACATCACCTTCCTTCTCCATGTTTCCCCAGGAAGTTTCAACCTTCCTGCCCCAGCATTCACAACACCAGACTTGTCACAGTGGAACACCGTGAACATATCAGAACAAACAAGCTGAAGGAAACATGTTCATGCTTACTGCTGCTTTTGCCATAACACCCTGGCATTTGAAGTCCAGTCCTAGGACAACTAAGGCTAGATGCATCACCAAACCCTGGCCACAGTAAGTACTGAGATCTCTCCACAAAGACTGAGTTGGTTCAGGAAGCACTCCAGAGTGATCTACAGAGGAATGTGGGCAAGAGAACACCCAAACAAAAAAGCCTCACTTGACCAGATCACTGACCTTGCCTAGGAATGCAGGCATTGTACACAAGAGGAAAGTTATCTGTGCTCAAGCTGCAGTTAACACCTAGATTCATATGCTGCTATACACAAGGAAAAGCTGTGTCTAAGGTCAGAGGGCAATAAATCACATTTCATTTTGAATCAGCTTATTGTTTAGGACATACATATACCTATACAAATATCAAAACCTTTTTGACATTAACAGTGAGTGACTCTGAGGCAAAAAAAAGCCCAGAGTCTCTTAGCTTGGGAGGGAGAACATTCAGCCAAAGCCTTCCTCTGACTCCCATTGAGAACAATGCAATATGGAAATAACCAGAATTATGTATTAGAAGAATGAAGGCTGAAGGCTTTCTGCTAAGTTATTGTTTTCTTGAATCATTAACTGCAAGACAGCTTTCTGTGTCACAACAGCATTTCAATTACTGACCTTTTATATGATACATTTACTGTACAATTTTGAGGATGGACAACAATTTTATAATTATTCTAGTATGTCTAATAGTAATATAGGACAATGAGCACTTGGTGCTCCATTTGCTGTTATAAAAACTCAAATGAGGCAAAGAGATGATAAGTAATTAAGAGGTTTAACAACACATGCGATTAGCTGCAGTCATATTAAGATAGAGCGAATCTCAGGCGTGTTAAGTGGATTATTTAATTAAGTGATAGGCATTTCAGCAGAATGCACTGGATAAGAGTGTGTGCAAGTCGCAAGCATGTTGAAAAGAAAGTGTTCTTGCAATTTCAGTACACACAGGTGGGAACTGGGACAGAGCCTGTTACTAAAGATTATCCAGTACTTCCCATAAGATCCGATTTTCACTTGCTTACAATTTTGCCAGACTAATTGTTTGGGCTGAAACTTTCCATGTTGGATGTGTGCCTCAGGCTATTTTTTTCCTTACATCAGCAAAACTGCTCAGTGATTTCCAAGATAAAAGCCATGAAAAAAAGACATTGTTTTACAATGAGAAAATAGTATCTGGTAGCTCCTCCTTCAAGAATTCAAATATCCTTCTTGTTTTAAACAGGCAGAAGGTGCATTTTAGACAGGGAAGTGGCTTTTGCCAGACCAGTTAAAACCAGTTCAGATCTGATGGCACAACAAACCTCTGCAAACTTGAGAGGTGCTGGATATGGGGTTTAATGCTGGGTACCACTGACAAGCACCATCCTCAGGCAAAGACAGGAAGGTTCAACTGCCTTCCCTGCCACTGCTGCTGCCTGTGCCACGGCTTGGGACAGGTTCGGGTAATGCCAACAGCAGGACCAGGCTGACCCACGGTTCCAGGGGGAAAACCTGATGAAAATAAGAATAGTAAGCAGCTGTACTGGCTAATATAGACTACATGCAGAGAACAGAAAGCAGGATCTCCTGAAGAAGAGGTCAAAAAGAAGAAGATTTAATTAGCTGACAGAAGTGTCTTGGGTAATGAGTTTATGATGAAAAGAAACAGCCAGCCAAGGTCACAAGAGGAGTACAGTGCTTAACTTAGCAAACTCTGTGTGTTGTATGTGCACAGCACTTAAATTTAAGAAAAAACACACTTAGAAGGATATCACAGCATGGTGATTCAGAAATGGACAATGCAAAGCTATTGTGCTTGGACACCGACTGTAACACTCTGCTCCTAAGTATTCAGGTGCCTCCATGCAGGTATCCTGTTAAATTCGACTCTAAGTATCCCTATAACTGCAGACAGAAAAAACCCTTCTGTTTATCAGGAGAAGGTCCCTCTTTTAAAGGGTATATAAACTTACACACACACACACACACACCCCCCCCCATTTCCATGATTAGAAATCTGTCTTTTAAAAATGAGAAATATGATTTGAAGTACCTTAAATGGCAGTCAGGTGGATTGTTTACTGAGTTTTTAAAGGAAATTTTTCTTTGAAAAATCTTCCCAGTTTCCTTACAAATCCAGCTATAGACAACTTCATTTCAGCAGTGCTGAGGAGAGGATACTGGAGCTACCAAACCTGACCAAGAACAAAACATTAAACAAAATCCTTTGGAAAGACAAACAGTGTGTTTACTCTATAGCTACTGTGCAGCCCAGCACCACCTACTAGCCAGCTGTAGTAGCAGCATAGATAGAGCTGGTATGGGCAAAATCCCCATGCCCTTGCCTTTGGAGAACCCCCAACTCAGACCTAGCTCCAGTGTGTTTGCTCCACCACGGCTGTGACATGCCAGCCCACCCAAGGTCACCCTGCCAGAAGGCAGTGGCAAAAACAGGGGAGTCTGAACTGCTGTCCTCTGCAGACAGGTAAGTGAGACAGCACAAGAGAATTTCTGAAGGTTTTCACCAATTTTTGCAGTGATTTTTGAGCAACAGCCAGAAAGGAACTGCAAGCGTTGCTTAATTATTTACCTTTCTTGTGTTGGTTGCTCAATACAGAGTGGACATTGCACATGCAGCTACACCATGGTCGGAGTCAAAACAAGAAAGTAAGGCAGAAAATACAATGACTGAGTTGTACCCAGAGATCATACTTAGAAATATACATAGAAATGTATCCATTTAAATTACTGATTTTAATACTTTTCCTTTTTTATTTCTTTCCTCCTTTTTCTCACTTTCACCTGTTCTCCTTCCAGAAGTAAATTCCACTTTCCACACTAGGTGGTTATATGATGAAATAGTCTAAAAGTCAGAAGATGAAAAGGAATGCTGCCTGTGCAATTGGACCCTGCTTTTCTTCCTACCCCATATAATACAATTTATTCCCACAGATATAAATTTCAGTAGCCATTCCGACAACACTGTTTTCATTGATCATGTGTTTATGAATGCCAACTTTCCTTCAAGACAAGAAAATAACCTTCTCCCAGGAGAGAGATGATTTGCAATTTCATAATAATTGTTGTGTCTCAAGTAGTTCTAATTTTAACAGGAAGTACAGCTTGTTTTACAAGGATGGTAACACCATTATACAGCACAGTGCTACAACCTTTTCAGAACGCAAGCGTTTCCTTAGAGATAGAAGAAAATCAGATGCAATCCTCTATGAATTAATATTTTTCTTATTATTTAAGAACAGAAACATCTCAGGACTCTACATATCATGCATTTACAAAGACAAATACATAAAACCAAGAGATTCAGAAAAGTTAGGACCTTGAATAATTTTCTTCCATCATTTTAAACTATAAGATAACATTTGACGAACTTTAGTGATGAAAAGGAACACAACTGAAACTTCACAAGAGATGTACTTGTCAAAGACAAGATCATCTGCTCTCCCGTCCCATTATTCCATTGCATAAACTATTCCCATTAGCACTGGCTCTGCTCCCAGTAATGTGGCGGAAGAGTGGCCTTGGTGGATATATAGCTTCTCCTCCCACCAGCCCCCAGTTTTGGATGCATTCAGTCTTAATACTTATCACTGTCATTACTTATTCCCTACAAAAATTAACTTTAGAGCTAGCAGGAAAACCAAAATACACTTACAATTTATACTAAAACTTCTTAATTTATATTTGATTTAATTGCTAAAGAGCCTGCTAAAGACTTGCTAGATCTGGCCCAAAAGTTACCATCAACAAATTATGACAAAATGTGTGTTGATGCACATAAAGTGAAAAGAATTGCCTCAGAAAAGCAACACAAAGCACCAAGTGAATTGGAAATGGCCTGTGAAAGGCAGAGGGCATGCACTGTAGCTCCTTCATGCTCTGGTTGTTTTTTGTGAGCTTGATTTATGTATAATTAACCATTTTTTTCCCCCTGAAAATAATTTAATTTTAAGCTGTGCTATCATTTTTAACCCCCCATCCTCCTGCCCCAGCCACATGAAGCATCCAGCTTAAAATGATGACAACCGAAACACGCTGCCACACCAAGAGTCCAAATTGTCTATGTTAGCATAAAATACCACTCTCTTGTCTCCCTCCTACTCCTCCTATCATCACAAGAATGAAAGAAATTCATAAACTGTAACTCTCAGTCTAACAGACCCCTGGCCAAAATTCAAACTCAGTAATTAATTACATTCTGTCTCTCCAAATTCCCACACTAGGCTAAGAGAAATAACTCTTCCCCTTCTAGACGACACGTTTTTATATGGCTAATGGACACAGCATTACACCTCTGAGAGAGCTGGGAGATTAACTGGAGAGAAATTAGAGATATTTATAATACTTGATAAGATGACAGCAGCAAATGAAAGAAGAGTACTGTAGTAATTTTGAAGTGTATGTCAACCCAAAAGCTAAATCATTGTTCTCTAATTAGGCTTTCCATCAATGAATAAAAGCAGATGATCATACAGGGCACGCTGCTGTCAGGACATGGTGTCTGAGGGACATAAAGACAGACTGAATAATTTGGGATAGAGGGTATTTTGAGACAATTCAGATATGGTTCTGAAAAGCTGTTAAATCAGTAAGGTAAACCCGCATTTTAATATAGCACTATCCCTCAATAAAAGATAGAAGGCATCCAAATAATTTTGGTCTGAAGAACATGTAGCATTATACCACATTCTTACACAGCCATAAAATAAATCCGTACCTCATGCCACTATTCCATAAATTACCAATAAATCAAGAGAAGGGAGACTAGTATGATACCTGTGCTATGCACATAACACAAACCACTGATCATGCTGGGATTATAATTGGAAATTTCTTCTGAGGCTGACAGATGAACACTATAATCTTAAGTGTCACTCTTAAAATATTTTATTTATGGTGTATTTCATTGTTATTTGCAAAGGACTTAATTATCTTCTTTCCCTTTGGTACAAAACAGTGTGCATCATCACTGAAAAAAATCACAAGGCAAGGCTAACATGAAGGGTCTTGCTAGCGTTGCATGTATTTCACAGTGACAAAAACCGGTGCAAGTCTTCCTGTATACTGGATATATTATCAATAAAACCTGTTTTGTTCCTTCCCTAATCTGATCTATGTCATTTTTGCTGTTATGTCACTGTTTTACAGATGCCATGTATCTGCAGCCTGGAGGCTGTATCCATGCAAGAACACTGAATTAATCTATAGAGACAACCTATTTTTACATTGGTCATATTACTGCAGAGATATATGGCAACAGTTGATGTTGCAAAAGCATAGCATTGTTCTCCATGAATGTGATGGCAACTTTCAATCCTCAGTTTCTGATTAATTTTCATGTCTAAAAACTCTTCCAGTTCTAAATCAGAAGCAGGGTAATTTCAACCCAGCCTCACCTGAAAGCCAGTGTTGGAACAATTAATTAAACTCTGGTCCAACTCTTCGTTCATTCTGCTCATTTTCAATCTGTAAGGCATAAAGCCTCCGATATTAAAATAACATCCAGGACACTAAAAGTGTAACATCCTCTGTATTCTGCACCCATGCTCTCATCCACCCTGTGCATACTCTTGAGATTTACTGAAAGAAGTTCAGACACTTAAGGCTTGGTCACCTACCCCCAAATCAAACACCACACTGACTGGGGAGAAACTCAGGAAAAGTGCTCAGGCAGACTAATTAGTTTGCACTAATTTGTTTTGCACAACAAATCAATCATCTTCAGCAGTGGGAATGCAGGGTCATGATATATATTGGTCAAGAGAGGCAATAAAAACTCAAACTTTTCTGAGCGTAGAAATAGTAAGCAGAATGTTTGTATGCGTGTTCCATTTATTTTAAGTGTTGACTTGCTAGTAAGTATAGAGTTTAACATTAATTCTGCAAGAAAAAACTATTTCAATAGTATTCTATCTTGGTACTTTAGATTTCACAAAAAACCTCAAGAACATTTTACACAACCATGTACATTATTTGATTTACACATATGATATGTATAAAAATATAAATAATTCTGTGCATGAAAACACACACACAATCTATGACAAATAACTGCTTTTCTAAATATACTGCTTTCTGTTACCAGATGGAAAGGATGGAGCCATCAAACAAAGCTTACATCTATGCCAGTGCTTGCTTTAAACTGGAACCTGTTTTCAGAACTGTCACCCACACATGTCTGAGGCCTGGGAGTCCTAAGTTCCAGTGCAGGAACTCAATTCACATGATCTCTCTTCCTCCTGACTGGATCTGTAAGTCATTCCTATATAGATACTTTCTATTCATTTAAATTTCTTAGCTAGTCACATTAGTGACAGGTATGGAGAGACCAAAATATACACTGTGTTCAGAACATGTACTGAAACTTCTCAGGAATCCTACACAAGCAGCAGGAGTCAATTCCCATGTTTTGTTGAGCTGTAATACCATTTCACTGATTTAGGTGCAATTATTTTCAATTTATACATAAGACAATCAAAGGAAAAGCAGTATTCCAGAAAGGTTATTTCACTTTACTTTTCATTCATGTGTAGACATCCCAATGTTTTTTTTTCTTTGTGGCAGGTATTTAATTTATTTATTGCATATCATTTGATTCAGAATGGATTATCATACAACTCTCTTAAAAGCACAGTTATCAACATAATGGTTTTCTCAGTTTCATTCTTACTACTTTCAGCTAGTAAAGATCTGCAGTGCACAATAAAAGAGCCCAAATACTGGTGCAGTCCCAAAACTCATGAAAAAGCATCACAAATCGCAACGCTGTAAATCACTCTTCCTTCCTCTCCTTGGTCAAAAAAAATGTAATTACAGCTGAATCTAAGCACAATGCACAAATTGTTCTCATAGTGTTTCCCGTGTGCATCAAGCCTTTTATCTACAGATCCTTATGATCTTTAGAAGTCTGAATTTAGATCTGCAGACCACCCCCCAACAATACACAGCTAAGAACAAGATTCTATGATTAACTGACTATTATGTCATCAACACACACAAAAAAAAAAGTGCTTCACTTGAAACGGTATTCCCACTTTGAAGAGGATTCATGCCTCTACTATTTCAGTCAATGCACGGAACAATCACCTCAACAGCTCCAGCAGACCCCAAGGGGAGCTTCCTCTCCTAAACTCAGGATGATCAAGGTAATCTGAACGTGAAAAAGCTGTTAATTCACCTAAGTTACCTTTAGCTCTAGCTGGGTATCCTGAGCAGAAGAAAGGGAGGCAATGGGAGTAATACAGTTTCTCTCCTGTGAAGACATTGAGGGCAAGTCTGTGCAGGGTCAAACCTATTCTCACGGCTCACATGCAAAGACAAACCATCCTGGAGAGGGGAAAAGAGCTTGCTGTGATTCTATTTATCAACTCACATCCAGGTGGCCTCTTAAGGATGTTGGACTTTTCCAAATAATCCAATCCCTCGTTCTTTTAAATGCTCTGTCATTTATCACATTATTCAGGCCTCACCCTTTAAATAATCAACTCATATATTTATCTAAATACACAGATACACTGTACAGATAGAGTTGTACTATACAGGTATTCATCTACAGATCCTGACTAGCTGACTAACTTCAGCACACTTTACTTAAAGACGTCCTGCCTGGATGCCTTTAAGAAAAACCCCAAATCGATGAAGAATGCAGGATGTTTTGTGGCAGTTCTCTCTGCATCTTTGAAACCTCAGGTCACAACTGCTACCTCTTCCCAGAGTTAGAGGCAACCCTTGGAATGCCTCAGGCACTTGGGGAACTGGGAGCAAACCACAGCATACCCTTTGGGTTGTAGAAGAACTTTTGCTAACTAGTAAATGCAATATAACTGTCTGCTTGTAAACCTTCATTTTTTTAATTCAGTAAGGGTAATCATGGAGGTTATAGCATTTGAGTTTAATTTTTACCAGCCGTTCATGAGCTTTACACAACATTAAAGATCCTCTACCTTTCTCAGAAGGTCACAGGGACTACCTATTAACATGGTGATAATTAGGTCAATCCTACAGAGCAGGTATTTGAAATAAGGACTAAGTCTTTAAAAACTTGCAAGAAAATCTATTTAAAAAGCCCCCAAACTCACAATGCTAATGATGAAACTCAATGCAGTAAAGCAGTCAGCCTGTTTCTCTAAGACTTCCAAAACACCTGAGACACTGCTGAATTTCAGTAACTTAATGAGCAACCAACTAATGTCTGATGTGAGAGGCTGTGGGAGCTGGGGTTGTTCAGCTTGGAGGAGACCCAGGGGAGACCTCATCACTCTCGACAACTACCTGTCAGGAAGCTGTAGTCAGGTGGAGGTCAGGCTGGGTCACAGGACGAGAGGTCATGGCCTGAAGCTGCGCCAGAGGAAGTTCAGGTTGGTTATTAGAAAGCATGTCCTCCCAGAAAGGGTGATAGAACACTGGAATGGACTGCCCAGGGAGCAGGTGGAGTCACCATCCCTGGAGGTGTTTAAGGAAAGACTAAATGTGGCACTTAGTGTGGTTCAGCTGATGTCACAGTGTTGGGTCACAGGCTGGACTTGATGATCTTGGAGGTCTATCCCAGCCTCGGAAACTCTGTGAGTCTGTGATATGGGTAGGATTAAACAGCTTTCTTGATTTCAAAGTACAGACTGGAACATCACCTGGAAAAGTGAATTTGTGGTAATGCAACCCTACTGATTAGTTTACTGCATATATATTTAATGAGTATGATTCAGTTCTCCATTTCCTCATTAATTTTATATCCTTTGTCACATACTGTTGCTGGTTAACCTGACTAGCTCTGATACCACTGTCATCAGTTTTGCAGATTTTAACTAAAAGACAGCTAGTGATAAAAGAAAATATATTAACAGCTGTATCAAGAACATCTTGAACAGGAATTTTAAAATAGTTCACACAACGGAGCCATTGCACTATGGAATTACTGTATGTTACACACATTACAGAAATGCTGCATGTATTTGCTTTTATTGACAGGGTAGATTATCAGCCTTGTTCACCGTAACACATACTTTTAAAATATCTGTTCAAATTTATCAGCGTAACTAAATCTATTACACACATGTAGACACCTGTTTTATAAAACATACCAACTGTGCCAGAACGACCACGCTGGAATGCTCTGGCTCTCATCCAAGAGGAAACGCATTGCAAGCTTCACTGAACTGCCTTCAATTTTATAATGAGGAGATCACCAGCCAGAAGTGAGACATTTTTATGATTTGCTAATCTCCATGTTCAAAAAAACTAAAGAAAAAAATACTAAGTTTTGGTCATTTGGCTATTATTACATGAGATGAAGACCAAGACTAACACTTCTTCACTTCTTTTGCTTCTGAGAAGTAGCTGATACCTCTGCTGTCAGTCTGGTCCCCTTTTACATGTAGTCATATAAACTGACAAAAAAGTCAAAGGCAAAAGGATGAGAACGGAAAAAAAATGATGATGTTACTGATGAACTTAAATAACATAAAGCTTACCACACTCTGATGGTAATCCCAACACCAGAGGGGTACCACCCCAACATTAGACATCCTTCTAGAGCCACTGTTGGAGGACAAATGGAACATCCTCTGTGACATTTCAAGTGTCACTGGGCATCAGCATGTTGCAGTTGAACCAAGACATTAGTTAAGTTCCCAAACATGAGGCTGCAATCAATCAAAAGCATGCTTCATGATTCAGATGTGGTGTTGAAAGGCCTTCTCCATTAGGAATCTCGTAGGAGTAGTTAATGACAGTAACCTCTGGGGGATTCCACACGCACCACTAGATGAAAGGATGCTGCCAAAAGCAGCAAAACTGTATGTGACTCTGCCCCCCAAGACAACTACTTTGATCAATGCACAATCTGGTGCAGTTGTAAACACAGTGGCCAGTATCTCTCAAAGTATAACAGTTAATAAAATAAATCAAGGCTAGAAGTTCAAAATCTGCATTCAGTTTGCCTTTACTCATTGTTCTGAAACATTTTGACACAAAAAGTTTTGATTCAGGCCATGTCTAAGGTGCACAGAAGATAATCCACCAGATAGATTTCAAGGTCTTTTTCAGTCATTACTCCAGCTCTACAGTCCAGCTCTCACACTAAGCCAGAAATTCCTCATGGAATTTTTAGTGGTTAAGAAGGGTGTGCACATGCAGAAGACTTAATAATGTTGTCTCCTGGCCAAACTAGTTGGAACAGCTCCTCTTCACTTCTGCAGATTTTTTTTTAAATATTATTTCATCAGTGTGTAAAGAAGTATGGTACCATCAACTTGTTCAAAGTCAGAATTATTCAGGAAGAGGACTACAGGGAAATAAAACCTTATTATGGTGTTGTGTAGTAGCCTTTACCATATGCCTTCTGGTAATGGCAAACAGTGATGCTAGGCGTGCAGAAGTTGTGTCAACAATGTTGTTACACTAAGACTGAGCAAACGGATTTCACTGTAGAAATACATTTCCATTCCTACTAAGCTTGAAGATGTTTTGTTCATGGACAAATGGACCAATTCAGCCTGAGGACAAGACTCATTTCTAGAAGTCTTGAGAACAAACACTTCAACAGACAAGTACTTTGATATCTCTGTGTATGTGAGGAGTAATCCCAAGTCCAGGAGAACGTAAGAAGGAAGAGAAGATACCCTTGAGGTATAGGTATTGAGGGACATTGACAAAAAATGAGCAGTGGAAAAGACACTTTTGGGTAAAGCACTGCTAAAAGCATGTGTGTAGGGAAGCTCCACTCTTTAAGTGTAAAAGTACACTAAAAAGTTTTACTGGTAGTGCTACTTCTTTAAAAATTCCACCACTTTAAAAAAAATAAAATTCCTTCTTTCCTCAGCTTTTCTGAAGATCTCAAGGAGCAGATATTGATACAAATAAACTAACCACTATAAAGAATAAGATGATTTATACATATTGACCACTGAATGGCCCACAGATAGCAGTGATGTATCTCTAGTAATCATACGATTCAACCTCAGGCAAATTTCATGTTCCTTTCTACACAATAATGGAAAAAAAAATAAAAAAATTAAACATGCTATGATCATAAAAGGAAATCTGAGCAAACTGCCTTGCAATACATAAATTTCTTTGGAGAGCTACAATAAGATAATAAAATAGGTGCATTATTAATAAATTTAGCAATGAATAATCATTGTCTAAGAATGATCATTATCTGGTAGTGCTTCATCTAACAAGTAAGATAGCAAGTAGGCTAACAATGCCATTTTGGAACAGTTTATTTTCATATGATCATTCCTTTTAAGAGTTTCATGGAGACCAGAAATGGGAGGGATTTATTATCAAGATTTTTGCTCTGTTGTGAAGACAGATGAATGATGTTAGTGGTCCCACTGATAAGAGTTTCAAACGGAGCATTTGCTATAAAGCAGCAAATGCAAATCTGTGAACTTCTCAAAACACAGGAAGAAATAACTGAAATGGGATAACTAGTATATCCAAGGAGATCTTTTCCCATCTCTACACTTACATCTTACACGTATCATTATAGCCACAACAGAATCACTGCTCTCTCTGCACTTTTGCAAATGGGGGACAGTGTCAGAATTCAGTGCCCCTCACTCCCAATACATTTTCTGACAGTCATAATGCTTACAACCAACATCAGATCTTTAGGGCTTCCTCAAGCATAGAATAATAAAAATAAATTAATACCTACTAAACTAGGTAAGTAAATTCTGATCACACAAAAAAAAAAAAAAAGAAAAAAAGGTTTGATACACTTTCAGAGAACTTATTTTGCCTGAAATACACCAGGAATATTATTTTTATTCTATATATAAAACTGCCATATCAAGGAGTTCACCGAGAACAGGATTGGACAGGGAATTTTTTATTTGACTTTTATTCAAAAAAATAATCTTTTAGACTAAATAACAGGACAATGCTATATTAATCTGCTATTAATTTACTAAAGTCTGTTCAGCTACTAGTGGTTCACTCTGCATCTTCTTGGCCATCCAACAGTCATGCACAATCTTGACATCTAGGAATTGTGAATCCACTCCCAGAGATACTGAAAAAAACATCAAGAAGCACCACATCTCCAACAACGTCTGAAAAACCTCAAGGTCAAATACACTCACAGTCCACATCTAGATGAAAGCCTTCAATTTAAATAGCCCTGTCTATAAGTATGGAAAAGATAATCAGTAAACACAGACCCTTTAACTGCTTAGGGCAAACAATATCATTAAGTCGCATTCCCATTTAATCTGTTTTGTAAATAAGTAAGTCTCAAAAAAAAAAAACAACAAAACCTCCATTTCAGCAAAATGATTTTTGCTGTCTGCAACAGAAGTATTTAAAATCTGAATACATTCAGACACCACCAAAACCTTCAGCAAAAAAGCAATTTTTATATTCAATTACCTGGCAAGTATCTCAAAGAGTCATAGTGGTCTATCTCTTGATACAAAATGCAGAAAATGTAAATCTGTAGAACAATATACAAACTCATACATGCATCATTAGCACTATATATAAAGTAGCTTTCGGATCACTGCAAATTTTTATTAAAATAATGAAATTGCTTGTAGAGGTGCAGACAGATAATGGAACGTTACCTTACCGATGTGTAATTTGAATGCTGCACAATCAGTAGAAATCTGTCATAACACCCCACACAATAGAGAACAGTCAAATGCTTTATTCTTCCTGTCGAACAATTAACTGTTGCTATTTTATCACTGAAAGCAAGTATATAAATATTATGCTAACTTGGAACAAAATGGCCTGAAATTCAAATTTACACTGGGTCTGAATACTCATAGCTAGCATAGATTAAACAATCTTCTCCAACAGAACAAATATAAGTGTTTTATATATATAATATATTATTTGAAATTACTTATTAATTAATTTACTTAAATTAATTTTATATTTAGTATAAGTAATTTAAAGTAATTAGTTAGGGGGAAATAAAATAAAATCACACACCAAGCACAGGACAGAGTCCCTGCAATGCTTGCACTGTATTTATTTTAAGCCATGTTCACCTTGCACAAAACAGCAGTTTTAAATGAATACTGCAGGAAATCTCTGAGCTCCTAGGATAAAATCCGGCATCAAAGAATTAAAGACAAAAGGCTACTTTAGTTTCAGACGTGCTTTTCAGGAACCGAGTTTGCTCTTTGTTTTCATTAGAAGCTGCTTACACCCTCCATGGAAAACATGGCTACAGACTTCTACTGCACCACTCAGCT
>VWZY01008666.1:204536-261075 GCA_013399075.1 Chloroceryle aenea | reverse complement strand
AAAAAAAAAGAAAAGAAAAAGTTTACAGGTAAATGTTTAGGCTGAATTCAAATACTAAAGAAATGCTGGGTTTTTCTCCAATTCCTTAAACAAAATTATGTGTACATAAAGGACCACCACCATCAAGAAAGAAATTACCTCTTGTTAGTACTGACCCAGTCCTAATCAGCAGATATAGTTATAAAAAAAAAAAAAAAAGACAACACACTAAACACAAAACAAAAAAGCTACACAGACACACACACCAGAAAAAAAACCAAAACATCAAAAAACCCATCAGGAACAATAGGAAGTATTGTAATCTCAATAAAAGTCATGATTAAAGCTTTTAACTCAACTATAAACCTTCCCAATTATTTCCAGCACTGAGTAACAGCCTGAACTTAGCAGTGGTGACCTTTGCTTTCAGCTCCCTGCTGCAATGCTGTTTTCTACCAGTGAAGCACCATGCAGATCGGAAACATAACACATCTGCAACACAGACCAAACAAAGGACCGTTGTCACAAGAAGGAGACTACCACAAATAATCTCGTTATTGCAATCATGAATGGCCTGACACATGAAGCACCTGCAGCAATGTTCCAGGCTACAGTCACTTGCTTATACACAAAACACACTTAGCTATTTCACCCAGCAAATAAGATGCTTAGCAATCCTGCATGGTTATATAAAGAAAAAGTCTTGAGACGGTGCAGCCAGAGTTAAGAGGAAATTAATTCTTCTGTCATTATGTGTTTACCTTTCCTTTCTTTGGGATTTCTCCTTAGCATATTTTGCTTTTCACATTAGGATAAAATACTTCAAATAATTCAGGATACAACTTATGTAACCTTATGCAGTCCTAAGTACTCAATACTCAACTAGCATGGACCTCTGCCTCAAGGAACCTAGGCTGTGTGGGCAGCACGCACAGGTCACCCACATCTGCCCTGGCACCCAGGTACCGAGCAGCGCGTGTGCCTTCGTGGTCCTTGTGAGCACCACGGGCATGGCAACAATCACCCTTCTGAGCAAGGTACCAGCAGGCAGCAACACATGCAGAGTGAGGCTGCACCATGTCTGAGTTGTTGCTGATCCAGAAGACCTCACAGCCCCTTAGAACAATCCTGCTGAAATAAATGCTGGCAGCACAGCACTGCACAGGTACAAAGCTGGATGAGCCTCCCGGGCAACGCCAGTTTCAATGACTGTGCCAGCTTTAGAGGGAAAACTGTCATTGTCAAGCCACTACGGTCTGATACTAGAAAACAAACATCCAGCTGCAGAAAGTATTCACAGAAGGGGAAAGAAAGTGCAAGGGAGTCAGTCAAACAGCAGCCTTCATAAACAAGAAACCAATTCAAACTGCAGAACCCAGCAGCACTCTAACTTACCAAACCTTTGCCAGCCCCCGCAGCCTGGGCAGGCAAGAGTCCAGAGAGTGATAAAATGATTATTTAAAAAAAGAAAATAAAACCATATGAAACTTAATAGAATGCACATGTGTTTCTTAGTAAGTTAAAATAAGTTTCTTTATGAGTATATTCCCAAGCTGAACTCACATTTCAACCTGAAATAGAGGGAGTGTTTTGGAAAAGCATTATGTAGATGTGAAGCTGCTTTTATGTAACTCATCAGAGAAACACGTCGTATCATGTTTTAAAAATATTATAGAGATAAAAGTATAATCATTGACATATTTGCATATTTTGTAGTGCAAAGTAATAATGTATGCTAACAGACTATTTGTTGTCACATTAGCTTCAAACAAATAAGGAAATAAGTGTTGATTTATTACCGTGTCTCAGGCTGTAGGGTGGTAAAATTCCACTGAATGTAGTTTAAATAAAGGTCTAGTAAAAGTGGTGGAAAAAGTCCTATCAATTTCATCACTCAGGACAGATAAAGCGGTACGACATAAGGTGCTTAACTTTATTAAAACAATTGACAAATTTACCATATTTATTCATAACATTTAAAGATCTCACTTCTAAACTGCAGTTTCCTGCACTTTAAAGAAGTGTTGATGTGCTGCGGGTCATATACTACACTCTTCATAAATAACAAACCCATTTGAATCTGTCATACTGCAAAACTCGGCAGCACCTCTGCCTGAGGACCCCAGTCACCCAGCCTCCCGTCCTGCTCCTGCAGCCAGCCATGACTCCTGGTACTTTTCAGTTCAAATTTGGAACCCGCCTTTATCACTGGGACACTTTCCAGAATCTGACAGTTCTGATTGTTATCTCCCAACCTCCACGCTTAATAAACTGCAGATCAGTTTGTAGACCTTCCCATAGCAGTGCTGGCCTCGGTCAGCTGCAAGAGCCTTCTCCCCACCCTTGTGCCTCACTGCAGAGGAGGAAGGGGAAAATAATCCTCAGTGTGCACATACACACATGTTTACGCACAGAGGCAGACATGTGCATATAAATATGTATTTATGCATATGCAGTATACCTAAAATCAGGCTTACAAATATGTGATGTATATATAATTAGAAATAAAAGGTGGAGTCCTGAAGCCACAGTCATCGGCTGCTTTGGTTAATGACTCCAAGTTTTGTTCCTATTCATGAGGCAATTTTGGAACACAGCAGCATATACTGAAGCTCACTGACAAACCAAATTCAACAGTTGTGGTTTGATTCAGCATGTTGGTAGCATCCAAAAAAAGCCTCATGAAAATTGTCTCAGTAGAGCCCAATGTGCCTGAAGGGCAGCAGGAAGGTGGGCTCACCCCGCTGCAGGGTTTTGTGCTAGGGAGCAAATGAAATGATACATAAAAAAGCATCGTATACCCTTAACTGTATAAACTTATAGTACTTAAGGCATTCGATAAATCAATTCAAAAATAGTTTCATCTTTTTTTCAGAGATGGCAAGTAGATTAAAAGAGTCTTTCTTTCATGTACAGCTAAGGCCCTACAACTCCATGTGTAGATATCCCTCAGAGTAAGAATGTCCTTTTCTAGTTAAAACCAGTCTACTGTCAGCAGAGATCAAATTAAACCAGAAGATGACATTCTGAATGCACTACAAGGCTGTCAGCATAGTCCTTCATAATTCCAGAAGGATTTTTGAACGGTATCACAAATCAACCGCAAATAAATAAAAAGAAAGAGCAATTCCCTACTACGTATTTTTATCTATTTTTTTCATTCCCCCAATAATGTATTCTCCCATAAATGCCATGGAATTACAGCATCTTAGAAATAAGAGGGTTGTCTCTATGAAATAATCCTCATGGCAGTATTAGCAGGTTGTTGTTCCATTTCTGTGTATCTTGAAAATGAAAATTTAGACTAATGTTTCTTTATGTGATGCTACTACAAAAAAAAATTATACCGTAGAAGCAGATAAAATGAGTGACAAAGCCTTAAAAACCAAAATGCAGCAAGCAGTTCTGAATCTCAATTAAAAAAAAAATATTAACAACATCAAGTTATGATGAAATTTCTTAACCCAAGTCATTAGCTGTGTTAACATTTGCAGCATATTGTGGTATTAAGCAGAACACATTTTTACTCGAGTGTAAAAGTTTGGGACTTTCCTCATATGACCCGCCTGGCATACAGCCAAAGCCCAGCTCTTGCTGACATTTAATCTGAGCATAATCCCTGAAATCTCTGTGCCATTGCTGGGTTGCATGGGAATGATTCTCTGACAGTGTACACAGAATGGCGCTGTGAATTTTATTTTCAGCTCACGGTTGTTCCCCTTTTCCAGCTGCTGCAAATTATTTGATTGAATAAAAATAAATAACCTATGCTCTATATTTGTCACATAAAATCTGACACTTATTTCAGTTGTTTTTCTATCAATGGCTACCATATTTTTTAAGGGTGAAAACTCCAGGAAAGAAGAAAAATTCAGCAGCTAATGAAAGCCCTGGGTAATGAGCTGCAGTGGCTCAAACAGCTCCATCAACTCTAAACAGGAGCAAGACCACACTGCTGCAGAGGGATGAAGGTTCCAGCTGGGGATACATGCACTTGACTGTGGTCTTCTGAATGAGCAACTGCCTTCACCAAAAAAAAAAAAAAAGTACACTTAAAAGAGTTTTTTCTTATTCAAAGAAGCCTCTGATCTCTGAAGCCAAATGCCTTTTTGTCATGAACACTGTGAAAAATCACAACGTCCAAGATTTCCACATCTGTGATTTTTGGCACTTATGCAAGGGTAGGGACTGCATAACTGATGTATGAACAACACTAATGAAACTGAGGCAACACAACAATTCGTCCCACAAGGAAGAGTAGAAAAGCCCCAAAATCACTGCAGCAAGATGAGTGTGCATCTCTCATTGTTTTCTGTGTGGTCAAGATTTCACAAGTATTTTTCCCCCTGCATTCAGGAAGGAGCTAGGTAGGCAAAACAGCACAGACTTTAATCTTGCCAATGCAGGTCCCAAAAGTAGTAAATCATACAGCAGTGTGAGTTCCAGTATGGGATGGAGAGACCTACTCACTGACCTGCATACTTAGTTCAGCAACAATTTAAGTGTCATCATAGTTCAGATGAACTAACACTGGTCTGCCTTCACTTGCTGTGGTCCAATTTCTGCCTAAAAAGAGACTGTTAGTGAGACTTCTTATTTATGATCCCAGCATTTTCCCCTTTCTATATAAAGTAAGTAAATAAAATGAGCAGGAAAGATTAACTCTTCACTTCAAAGGTGAACTCAATTTAAGAAAAGTGCAAAAAGATTGTAGAGAAAAAAAAAAAACTTTTTAAAACTTAATTTTTAGCAGAATACTTTTTTCATCAAGCTCCTCTCCCTGTGCATTAACCCCTTCCCACAAAGACACCTCTTACACAATGAGTTGACCAAGCTGCCAAGGACCATAATTCCGTAAGAAAAGAGGAAATACTCTGAAGCATTCATAAAGGCTTATTTTGTTACCTCCAAATAACTTCTAACACTAATCTCTTCAGACATATAAAACATGTATCCTATTTCAAAGGTATCCTTTCAGGTTGGGGTGCAAGGGACCTTTCAATTCTTCTCCTTCTCTGTAAGAAAGCTGAACTCTATGAAAAAGTAGGAGCTATGCTTCCAGTCCTCCGTTTCCTACAACAGAATGGCTTGATCCAACCAACAGCCACGTAAGTCAATGGGGAGCTGTTAAGAGTTTGGTGTAGACCATGTAAGAGTGAGAAATTGAGAAACATGTTTTTACCTGGCCTTCAGCCAGGTACAGTGCTACCACTAATGAGTGGCTGCTATAATGAGACCTTTTGAAAGAGCCATATGTGTGATATGAATCAATGAACACAATGCAAACCCCATCCCCATCTCAAAGAGGGGAAAAATCATTGCAGCTTT
The DNA here is from genome assembly GCA_013399075.1 of Chloroceryle aenea. Taxonomy (NCBI): domain Eukaryota; kingdom Metazoa; phylum Chordata; class Aves; order Coraciiformes; family Cerylidae; genus Chloroceryle; species Chloroceryle aenea. The sequence continues at coordinate 255,768 of VWZY01008666.1, read as the reverse complement.
ATCATAAATATTTTTAGGTGTTCTGGTGCCAGCCTAGTGTCAAAGGAATTCACTGACAGGGAAGGGCAAGGTCTGTTTGCAATGAAGTCCTCCCCAGGGAGATGCATTTCACGGCTCCCAGCCAAAGCCTCCAAAACGCCCCTGGGGTAACAGTTGGGCTGGAGCTGCCCCATCATGCCCTTCCAGTGCAGCCAGATTTGCCTATTTTTGTAGCTGGCACCACCAAAGGTTACAAAAACTTGTAGTCAGCACAATCCCTTCCAGATTGACTTTTCAGTCTTTTCAGCTAAATAAATACTGAGATCAGTGCAGAGACTGGCAACAACTGTAAATACAGTTTATATATGAGGCTCTGGACCTCCCTAAACCTTTTCTTTCTGATAAGAATTTCTGCCTGACAGTTATCATCATGGCCTCACTAGCCTCAGAAGAAAACTGCCCACGAAACCAGCCTGCAAAAACATCATTTCACCCAGCACTGACACAACAAAATCCTTTTTGCTCAGTGTTTCCAACCCTCATGATAACAGCACTGTACACAGAGCGTCCTGATGAAGAAAAACTGTATTGGTTCATCCAATGACTCAGTGGTGGTTTCTTCCTTTCCTGCTCCAGAGCAATGCAACTGACTCAGGAGCTTAAATCTTGATGCTAAATACATGTTCACTGTGTAGCAAATCCTGACGTTTTCAAGACAAAAAAACAAGTCTGTACAGCCTACAGCTACTAGTGACGTAGATCCTACTAGTACGACATGTCCTACCTAAATGAAAAAATACTTTCAGTGGTGAGTGAGGAAGCCTGTAGTTTTAATAACATCTCCATTGGCAACTAAAAACTCAGACAACAGAAAAGGAAGTCAGAAAGAGAGCAAACAAAGATTATAAAGAATATTGCATACATAGCTCTATCTTAAAACAAAACAATTCTTGTAAGAACGCATTCAGCCCAAGCATCAGCAGTTTTCAGGAATTCCACCAGAGAAATGCAGAGGGCTTTACCAACCAGAAATCCCACAGAAGCAAGTAAACACAATCTATTTTCAAGTAAAGTGTCACAAACAAAGACTTAAGTGTGAGCTGCAGGTGTGAAGTTAAAAAAAAAATCCACGTGTGCAAGGAAATGTATGATCTGTATGTGCAATTATGTCCCTGTGTGGTAAGTAAATATATACATACCAGAAGAGTAATAATTTCTCTAACTTGCTGCTATGGGGCTGTGACAACCCTGGCTTTGTGAGCTACTTTTGTACCTGTGCTTGCAAATGAGTTGCACGATGGAAGACCACTCTCTAGAAAGCTGACTCAAGCTCACGGTGCTTGTTGTTGTTGTGTTGGTAGCTTGACGTAAAACTTGAGTTGTGCCTCTAACCTGACTTACTCAAAGAGAAAAGATCTCAGCACTATGGAAGTGGTGCTGTAAGCCTGAGCAGACGGCCCACAGGGAGGATGAGGCACCTTGATATCGTTGTAGATAAGAGTGCTAGAGGTGCAGTTAGGAAGCAAAAGCAGCATCTCTACACTTTCTTCCCCTGCAAAACAGTTACCTTATCAATAATGCCTGCCAAGAACAGTCCTTCTTTCATGCCATCCTGCCAGAGGTGTCATCTGGGAGTGTGCTAGTTGGTATGAGCCAAAATCAGGTCACAGAAATGTGCTGGAAATTAAACAATATGGGCAATCATAAGACACAAGTCCTGGTGCTAATTTACCATCGCAGACAAAGAAAAGGTGAAGCAAAATGGAAGTGGAGTCTTTCAAGCCGACTGCTGTAGTTAAAATACAAACATCAGAAACGGGGTGGTACAGCAGGACCAAAGACTAAGACTCCAAGTTTAGTCTCATAGCCACAACACGATCATGTTAGCACCACAAGAAAGCAGGAAGCATAAATAACTTCTAAATACAAAGTCAAATATTTCTCTGAAAATAAAGAGGCCAGAAGATGAGTGCTACAACAGATATCAGGGTGCTGGCAAAGGCAAAGTGTGAAATGGATGCCTTCCAGCATTCAGTTTAGGAAGACAAACATTGTTTCACAAATTCACTGTAGCCCTGCTTATTTTCCAAGCTCCTTAACTCATGCCAAAGGGTTTGGACTATCTGAACATCCTGTTCTGTTTCCTCCACTGCTAGTCTGAGTTCTCAGTGCTGAACGTCTTTATTTCAGAGCCCCTTTTTCTATCATTTTTTATTCCAAACTCCTCACTCTGTAGACTTTGTATTTTACCTCTGGGTAACCGTGAAGACAAGCAGATTAATGAGAATTCTGAACAGCACATTAAGTTACACCTATTTTAAGAGCCTTCCACAGTAAGCATCCCAAGGCGCTGTATAAAAATAAAACGACTGAAATTGCATTTAAAACTAACAAAAGCCTGCAGACCCTGGCATGCCTTGAAGCATAAATATAAAGATTGATGATTAAATGATTCAGTGATTCCCCAAAGTCTAGAAGCCACATGAACATAGGCCATTTTACCTGTCATTGCCTGGATGCACTAGCAATCTGCTCAGATGCAAAGCTAAGCCATTTCCCACTGGCAGGAAAAATATATTCCCCCCCTCCCCAACAAGGGCAGGAAAACAGCTTTAGTCTACAAGCAGCAGCTGAGCATTTCAGGGATTTCCTAATTGACAAAAGCAATGCCTCCCGCACTTCTCAAAGGCAGCTGCAAAACACATTTCTGCTCCTTTCTTTGCCTCTCCACAGCTGCAAGAACTTCAAGGTACAAATGATCTCATGGGGGCAACTACAGTAGCAAAGGCTGGGGCAGAGACAGGAACATCCTAGTAACTTCTCATCCTAATGACTTTTAATCCTCCAGATCCACTGCTCTTGGGACTCCAACAACACTGCAAGAAACATAAGCAAAGGCCTTGGCATGGCTGATGTGTACCCTGGGCCCAGCTCATCAATACATACAGATATAACTCTTGGCTACTACGGTAAGGTGACATGGAAGAAGATGTTGCTCTTGGTACGAGAGGGAACTGCTGCCGCTGCCAAAATGGCCTATTGTTGATGTGGACACAAAAGAAGTCCGCTTGCTTCCTGCTTCTCTGCCATAAGAGTTCCCATCTTGTTTCCTTCCTCTTCTTTCTCATGGCAGCATTTCAGACTGAAACCAAAGCATGCAGTCAGAGATATAAAGAACAAACTGTGACCTTATTTGCCTTAATCAAATTAATTTCTCACAGCCATGGGGCACAGCAGATGCTCCTGCAGGAACCTTAGACCCCAGTGATCCTAGAAGACACCTTCAAAGCATCCCCCTAAGGGGTGACCAGCACTTTTTATCATGCTCATGTGACTCAATGGGTAGATGCATGGAGAGCAGTGGATGTTGTTTACCTTGACTTTAGCAAGGCTTTTGATACTGACTCCCACAGTACCCTTGTGGGTAAGCTCAGGAAGGGTGGGTGAGAAGAGGGGACATTAAGATGGGTTGAGAACTGGCTAAACAATAGAGCTCAGAGGGTTCTAATCAGTGACGTATATAGTCTAGCTAGAGGTCTGTAGCTAGTGGTGTTCCACAGGGGTCAATACTGGATCCAGTCTTATTCAACATCTTCATCATCAACCTGGATGAAGTGACAGAGTGTACCCTCAGCAAGTTTGCTGATGATACGAAACTGGGAGGCATGGCTGATGCACTGGAAGGCTGTGCTGCCTTTCATCGAGATCTGAAAAGACTGGAGAGCTAAGCAAAGGGGAACCTAATGAAGTTCAACAAGGGCAAGTGTAGAGCCCTACACCTGTGAAGGAATAACCCCATGCACCAGTACATTAGGAGCAGACCTCCTGAAAAACAGCTCCATGGAGAGGGACCTTGGGAGTACTGATGGACAGTAAGTTATCCATGGGACAGCAATGTGCCCTTGTGGCCAAAAAGGCTAATGGTATCCTGAAGTGCATAAAGAAGAGTGTGGCCAGCAGGTCAAGGGAGGTTCTCCTCCCTCTCTACTCTGCACTAGTGACAGCACATTTGGAGAACTGTGTCCAGTTCTGGTCTCCCCAGTTCAAGAGAGACAGGGAAATTACTAGAGAGAGTCCAACAGAGAGCTGTGAAGATGATGAAGGGACTGGAACATCTCTCTTACGAGGAAAGGTTGAGAGACCTGATGCTATTTAGTCTGGAAAAGACTGAGGGGGGATCTTATTAATGTTTACAAACTTCTGAAGGGTGGATGTCAAGTAGAATGGGACAGGCTCTTTTCAGTGGTGCCCTGTGATAGGATGAGAGGCAATGGTCACAAACTGGAACACGGGAAGTTCCACCTCAACATGTGAAAAACCTTCTTTACTGTGAGGGTGACAGAGCACTGGAACTGGTTGCCCAGAGAGCTTGTGGAATCTCGTTCTCTAGAGACTTTCAAACCACCTGGGTAGGTTCCTGTGTGGCCTGCCCTGGGTGATCCTGCTCTGGCAGGGGGTGTTGAACTCAATGATCTGCAGAGGTCTGTTCTAACCCCTACCATTCTATGATTCATCAGGAGCTGCTGCAGGCTGTCAGTACCTGTGTTATGAGACTGTTTAGCAGAGCTGCAAGAAGCAGGTACAGCCCTGCTGTTATCCAAGACCCCAGGCCCCTCCATACCACTACTTTTTAGGAACACTTCAGCGTGGATCCTCGCTCCCAGCTACTGGGCTGACCATGCTGCTTTCCAGTAAACATCACTCCTGTGTGAAGCTCCCACATAATTACTTCATCTTGCCCTGATATTTTGATGTAGAAATGGTTAAAGCAATGTACAGGTAGCCACCTGGTCCTTGCTAGAGGACTAGAGCTACAAACTTATGAAAGGGAGGTGGAATAACATCAGTGTAAGCAGAACCTGAGGTTCTGAACAATGCTAGAATAACGTTTTGAAACTAACTCAAGAATATGCATGTGAAATCAAGTGAACAGACAAAGCTGGGAGGATATGTGTTTCATTTCACACTGATGCTTCCATAAAGACGGCCTGAACAGACAAGACTCATACTGCTCAAAGTGAATAACACAGTCCTCACCATCTGGCTTAGAAATCATTTGGATTCCAGAATGGCCTGCTAATCGCCAACAGGAAAGCAGGGAAACTATTTTAAGTGAGCATCACTAAAAATAAAATGGGAGATGCAATGAAAGGAAAAAAGAAAGTGGTCAGTGATAAATACAGTGTAGAGATGTCACTATTTATACCTTTAAGATTATTTATATTTGAAAGCTTTCCCTTTGAAGCACTGAGAAGTGGGCTTCCACATTCATCAGTCTGGTATTCATTCAACTACACAGTATTTATAGACCCATATAAAGCCCAACAGAAATAAAAAGGACACTGAAATCAGTTTCTGTCATAATTAGGGGTTAGTGTTACTATCACCTCATATTCAGGTTCAGCCACACATAAACAAAACGTCTCCTACCATTACATTGATATATGTTTTGAATACTCCCCATAAAATTCTGCTCAAGCAACACAGCACACACTGAGAAAAAACTAATGCAACTATTTGACGCGGCCTGAAACAAGTTACATTTCCTGGACATACACTCTTTCACATGAACTCACTGTGTGGGCTCGATTTCCCAAAGAGCTGAACACTTGATGTCATTCAGGACACCTGCACAGCACTTGTGATGGCAGGGCCATGAATAACATACTCAACATCAACTCACAGGAGAGAAAATCTAAAGGGCAGAACAGAAGAAATGATCCATTACAGTGGGATGACTGGTGAAAACCTGATGATATGCTGGAGAACCACTGAAATACTCTGCACAGTCCTTTTCAAAAATACTGCATTTGGCTCTTGTCCTGGTTTCAGTGGGACAGAGTCATAGGCCTACCATGGTTTACAGGCCATTAGCAGTTTGGAGTCATCCCAGGCATCTCGCAGGTATATCCCATACCATAAACATCATGCTTAGCATAAAGGGGGAAGAATGAGGGGGTCTCCTGCTCCTCTGGATTGTCTGCCTGTTTGCTGGGACCACTGTGCATTTACTGGCCTTAGTATAATTTTGCTTACTTTACACTGGCATTGGTAGTAGTTTGGTTGTTTGTTTTTTTTTTTAAATCTGTTTTCATTTCAACGCCCAAGTCTCTTCTCTTTTCCCAATCAATCACTTTTCTTGGCTAGTGAGGGGTCACTGGGTGGTAAAGCAACTGCTGTAGTTTATCCCTGGATATGGGCTGAACATAGACAGCTCTTCAGAAGCTAAGGCATTTGAAAGCAAAGTGTAACTCCTCTTCAGCACCTCTGAAGTTCCTTGGAAAACACTAACTGCTGTCTGTTTAAGAACAGGTCACACTCATTAAGGCATTTAGCAAACAGGAGTTAAGATGCATGCTGCTTCTCTAGTAACCTGGAAAACTTACATTTCAGAGTCAACTGGCTGCTTTCTGCTAAAACTGAATTCTCTTATTAACTTTGTTCTAACTTTGTTCATATGTCAACACTGTTTAGCTTAATTAGCTGGCTTTCCTCTCTAGCAGTCTTTTCCCTAATGTATTTAAGAACTATCTTATCATGCCTCAGGTTTTACTTTGCTAGCTTAATTGCTTGCTTCTGCTAAGATACAGACTCTGAGAAAAGTTTTCTTTCTGCACCTGCTCTAGTTTGAATCATTCTGGAATTCAAAACCCAGAATCATATATAGTTCAACACATGACATTTCATTTAGTACATTTTTCTAAAATGATTGTAAAATTTCCATGCCTCCATCACCTTCAGATTACCCCAATTCCATTCTAGATCCATATTTATCTTTCCAGGGGCCACATTACTTATCCAGTTAGGTCTGGAGATTTGCCTTGTTTTGATACAAGTTTCAAGAACTTTAACAAATATTTTCTCTACTTTTAAACATCTAGGCTTTTTAGTCCAGCCAACTTAACTGCCTACCAACCTCACTACCTTGTTTCCTTAATTTCACAGCCTGCTTTTCTGTGAGCAAGAGTGTTACTTATGGACTTACACTTGCTTATTCTTGTATTAAATTGAAACAATTAAATGTACACTTCATCCAAGCTTATTCTGTGTAACCAACTTTTCTATAATGTCCTCACACTACACCAAAATGAAATCTGAGAGAGCACATCAACATCTCAGTTCAGTGACCTTTTTTAAGAATAAATCATATTCAGTGCCTGTCACAGCTTGCACCCAAGACAGTCATTGTCCTGAGTTTCCAAGGGATTGTATCTACCGAGCCATTTACAGCTACATTTCTACAAGCAAAATAAACATGCCCAAAACTGTTGAGACCAACTGGCACAGAAAGGTGCCATGCTATTCATCTCTCTCACCCTCCAAAATAGGGTGGCTGTTTCCAAACTGCCTACTGCAAATAATCTGAAGATGACTTTACTTGGGAACAGTTCAGGTGAGTTCCCTTAAATATTAACCAAAACTAGGCCAGGGAGAGTTAACAGTAAAGACAAATGATTTCCAGGGGCTAAGAATGCTTCCTAGCACCATTTAATTTACTAGTGCAGACATGGCCATTGCAGGAAGACTTCTTAATGCCTGCATGACCCTCTGTTCTTCATGACTATTTGTTCATCTTCATTAGCTTGTCATTCTCTCGCCTTCTTTCTCAAGAGATCAAAAATAATTCTGCTGATACCACACCAGCCACAGCTTTTTGAAGGCTTTTCTCTGGCTTGACATATTAATCTTTGTTTGGTTACAACAGGGACGCTGAGATCTTTGCCTCAAGTTTCTTCTTCAGGACTGTTTTCAGTTTTATGTCTGTATGGTCTTTCTTTGCTCCTGTAAAACAAAACACTGCTCTTTCCCCTAGCTAACCTCTGCTGATGTATATGTCTTTCCACCTAAAGAAAAGGAGTCCAGACACACATATCCGTGTCTTCCTAATATCGCTAAGAATCCTAGGTCTTCATGTTTTGTTTTTTTTTTTCCTTTTTCCCCTGCTGGTGCCAAACTATCTTCTATTTTCTCTCCCCAGTTCTTTAATCACATCCTTGTTCCTTCTCAGCCTCATGTCTCTAGTTATCTGCATCCTTCCTTTTTCTGGTGTCACTCTTCTTTCTTGTTGTCATCTGTTTCTCCTTTTTTCTCCCAAGTTCTCCACCATAACAAATCAGTCTTTCACATGATTTCTGAACTACCAGTTACTGTGTGTAGCTAAAATCACAGTGTGGAGGCTGGCATCTATGGTCAGCTTCCTCAAAGATCTCTCCCTTCCAGCTACTACGTTTATATACAGCTGTGCTTTCAGATCATCTCAACTGCTTCTTCTCTTCACTCCTGTCTTCAGCTCCCCGTCTCTAGCTGCATTTAAACTACTTGGATATTCTGTCTCCATAATTCTATCAGGTGACATTTTTATGTAAAAACATATCCTATCAGGTAATTCTGAAGAAAGTAAATCTTTTTCTGTTCCTGCATCTGATCTCAGTGTCTTCTCTAATACCCTTCCTCCAGTGCTGTGCCATTTCACATCCTTCCTTGCCTCTGCCTTCAGGGAAAAATAAATAGCCCAGACAAAACCCACCTAGACTGTAATTTTTCATTAAATGCTAGCTTCCTCTGGCCACTGACAAATTTTTGGCCACATCTGAAAGGCAGTTATCTGCCCAGTCTAAACTAAGCCCTCACAGGTGAAAGACTTCAGTGATAACCAAAGGCAGAAAACCCCCTTTGCATCCTCCATCTACAAAAAGTTTAATCCACTGACAGCTGAGAATAAGTTCTGCAAATGCCAATGAAACAAAAAGAAGGAAAATTAATTACAGTGTAGGGTAGGAATTCTTGTACATGAAGATTTATTGCAACTTAAAAATGTATCTCTACCTAAATAGAAGAAAATTAAAGAAGTTGTAGTAGCAATCTAGTGTCACATTACTAAGGCCAGTTAAAATTATCTTTATTTTCTGAGAAAAGTCTAGGAACAAAGAGATAAATCCTCATATTTGTGAAACAGGGAAAAGAAAAGTTTACATAAAACTCAATATAGAACATAATTATTGGAGTTTTCTCCAAAATTGGAAATGATTGCAGAAGCATGTGACTAAAAAGAAGATAAATCAAGGATTTAATGAGGATATCTTTTGTCAAATCAAAGTACAGACTGCAACCCTTGATTAATCCCGTATGTGAAACCATATAAAGGAGTTCGAGCATATAATCTAAACTGCACTTTATTGATCTTCTCTCTTGAAATGATAAGAGATTTTACAGAAGAAATAATGACAGATCTTCAAAAGACTTGTGTACGTGTAACAACAGAGTACAAAGCAGTGTCACCTGAACTTTTTTGTTACATAATAAAACTAGCACTTTGAGAATTGGGAGTTGTATCGGTTTCACTTTGAGTGAAAAGCTTTCCTGCACACCTACACGTGCAAGAATGGACAAGCAATAAACTGCAGGAAAGCCATGTGTCCTTAGAGCTTTGGTTTATCTCCAGAATTTAAAATGCTGCTAAGTGAATAAGGTGCTCTGAGCCACAAAGGGGAGAAGGATGCAAATCGCTTTCATGTAAACAAGCACCCAGGCATTAAATGAAATTGTCAGTAACTGGGAGGAATTCAAAGACGCAAATGGACAGTAAATGCCTAGTTCAAAAGATACTCAAGGTTGGCCTCAGTAATCTGATTTCTCCTGTAAATCTACAGTTCCTGAAAGCTATGAAGTCTCCTTCACTGTTGTTAGAGATTTTGGAATATGCAACCACTATAAACATTATACTAATTATAATTAATTACATTAATTACATTAATTTTCTCTCATAATTTCCCCAGTGATTCACCCAAAACGAAGCAGGCCAAGAATACATCCAAACAGGTATTTCCTTTGCTAGGTCACTGAAGCATGTTGTTGCACCTGGCCTACTGACCTTGGTAGACTTCCGCCTAAAACTGAGTTAGAACGTTAAGTGAAAATTAGTTTGAAGATTGTTTTGGTTTTTTTTTCCTTTGAGTCATCAAAAAATCACCAGGAAGTCTACTGGGCATTTCTTGCCAGGAAACATCCCTGAGACTTCAACAGTGTATCACCACCAGTCAGGCTGGCACTATAAGTCTCACACTTCACCTGACTGCAAGAGTCTCACCTGAACTAGCTGTAGAAATCCTATTAACACCTTTTTATCAGATCACATTTATCTGTGGACTCTCTTACAACATAAAATGTGGAGACTGCTCCACGGACTCTGGCAAAAAAACAGGAATCTTTCAGCTGATTTTAAATTATGGTCATTTTTTTTCCTTAACAATGCAGACCAAGGCGCAGTCCCTGACTGCCAGTGGTGCCATGAATATTTTTTCAAGAGCTCTATTAAAGCAAAACAAAAAAGAATTAACAGCCTACATCATTATATCCATACTTGATATAAAATTTATGGAGATATAACAAAGCACAAGGCCTTCACAGTTCCTTCTAAAACTTTAGAATTCTTCCTCTGAATTCCCAGTGTTTCTTTCACTGGCTTTTTAGACTAAATCTTTGCCAGCTGTCCTGTATAATTGTTTGTCTCATCTAACCTGAACTGGAAGTTTAAATTCAATAAATAAATATGCAAATATCTGTTCCCGATTTGTACTTGCAAAATATAATTCAAATGGTTATTACGATCCTGTTTAAGAAGTTCCCAGTAGACATATTTCTAGCAATGGATTAAATTCCAATAGTATCAGATCTCCTGACAGCAAATCATGAAGGGTTAGGAAACCCATGTAAAGAAATTTCTGAACAAGATTCCAAAGATAAATCCTTTTGTTATGAAAAATTTTCAAAGAAGTATGCTTAACAGGGAAATGTGACTGACTGGTTCACTATTCAACTACTTGCCACACATTTGCATCAAGGAAAAGCATTTTTCCCACCAGTGGGAGAATTTAATTACATGGTGTACAGGGAAAAGAAAAAAAAAATCCATTGTAAAAGGGCTCTTTCGCCATTCTAGTAAAAGTGGATGGCTTAGAATATGTCAGCTGGACAAAACAAAAATACAAAAATAAAAGATGATTAAAGATAGTGTATCTTCACCCGGCAATTGGTAACTATGTTGTGCAGCCAGAGAAAACAGTGGGAAAGCTACTGGAGGAGTTTTTCTTTGGCTCAGGTAACAGATGAGCAAGAGTTCTCCTAAGGCGCTGCATACAAAGCCAAAAGCTGTTAAATTCAGTGGCGGCTAAAGCAAGTTACAACACAGTCTGCTCCAGCCTATGTGGACACAGCCAAGCTGCAGTATAATAACACTTAGGGGAAAAAGGGAGAGAGAAAACATACCTTATGGTTTTATCCTAAGTCTGAACCAGACTCACAGAGCTGTCTCAAGCAAGTCAAACTAGAGAGGCAGAAAAGGCTTTTTACTCAAAGAATGCTCACCTCTAGCAGGGCAGGTTCTATAGCCATGTTTTCTAGTGTTCTTTTCAATCAAGTTTTCAATTCCCAAAGAAATGGGACCCTTTCTTTGGAATATTATGCCACTTGCTGTCCTTGAGGAAGACTTTTCCAGTCCAATAAATAGAATCTCTTCTGACACACATTTTTTGTCAGTTAATGTACTTTTTCCTATATGCCACTTCACCATCCTAAGCATTTTGAGCAAACTGTTCTTACAGCACTGCTTTTTTCATGCTCTTCTCCTACACAAAACATTTATCTTCATCTGTCCTTGCACATTTCTTCGTGCCCATGGTTCATTTTCCTTTCTCTTCTCAGAATTTCAGTTAAACCACATAAAACAATGCATAAAGACTAGACGGAAGTTTAAAACACTGCTGAAGTAAAAAAAATAGGCTGGAATTGTGAATTAAGGACTGTTTTCTGATCAGCTTTACTGCTCTACCTCACTGCATAAGCATGAATGTAAAATCATTCTACAGCTTCAAATAACTCCTATTTATGCAACTTCCACTTAATTTAGGAATTAGATGGAGCAAACTATTGACATTCTAAGAAAGGCAGAAAAAGTTAAGAGGATCTAAGAGGTTTTGATACAATGAGTGCAATACTATGCCAATCAACCAGTTTTTAGGATTCCGCAAGAACAAGGAATCAATGCAGGTTCTCTTTAAATTTTCTTTCAAGGAAGCAGGGAACAATAAAATTTAAACAGAATTATGAATGCTAATACATTTTACAGCAGATTCTTGTTTAACCTGTGCTTTTTCCTACACATGTAAGCTTTGGCTTTAGGCAACCTCTGGAAACACAGAGTATCAAAGCCACCCATGCAGAACGGGAACCCACCAGGGTCAGCCTGTCTTTTTCCCACTGAGGATAGGTTGCCAAAAGAAGCAAGAACTCCCTGCCATTATCACTTATCTTTTGCTACCAGCCAAGCTGGAACTCTTCCCATAAATCCCAGTCATTTCCAATGAGTTGGCTTTCAGAAATGGAATTTTGGCCAGAAAAATACAACTTCCTTTATCTCAATAAATAAAGATCTAGGGAGTATCTTCATTGTGGCTACTTATCAGGAAATCCTGATGGGTTAGTACTGACACTGCATTTTAATGTGGCTCTACACTCAATTTTTACTACCCTGTATGCTTTTAAAACCCACTCTCTAACTGTGAGAAGTTAAGGTGCTCTGAATCAGTCCCAGCCAGTGGGTGAGACTAACAGTTTGTATGATTAGCAACTTAATATAAAGGAAGTCAGAAATGTCAGAACTTGTCCCAACTGCTCAATAGAATTCTCTCTCAGTACTGCACACCTACTATAACTAAAGGACTATGACACATTTTAACTTGACATCCTCACAGTCAGTAAAAATTCAGTACTTTTCTGTGGTGACAGATGTAGCAAAGAATATTTCCCTTGTTTTCTGGGTAACCTTTATGGAAACCTGCTGCCTTTCTGTGAGGCACACATGCACTTCAAGTTCAGAATGTACAATTTCCCTCCCTGAAATTTTATTATTTTACCTTTACCTCTGTTGTTTGGGTTTTTTGCCATGATTATTAAATAAAAGAATGGATGATTGGTTTTTAAATTAATTTGTGAAAGGACAAAGAAAGATGCTGATGGCTAGAAGGATGGGAATGAGTTTCTAACAGATCAAAAGAGAGAGAGCATTAATGAGCAGATGTGCCCTGAAAGTTTTCTTAAATGCAGGCACAATGACTGTGCTAAGATTGATTCACTACTAGCACAGGTCTGCCTGTCATGGTAGCGGGTAAGAGCTCTTACTGACTCTTGAGTAGAATGGGAAAACAGCAGAAGGAACTTCAGTCAGCCATTCACATCTGAAGGAAAAATACAGGAGATTCCATTTAGTTCTTGTTCCCCTTGCAAACAAAATCATCTCAGGTGAATACATAGGCAGAGCAAGAAATGTTAAGTCCTCATCTCCCAACTGCCTGTCTGATGAAGATCACAGGAGCTGCAGCATTCATAGGAATCCATCTCTAACCCCTCAACTGAACTCCCAACTTCAGTAGTACCCAGAGCTCAGAGAGCTCATGCCCTCCAAGGACCAAACTCTGCCACTGCTCTTCCTGGAGCAGCTCAGATAAGAAATATTCCCTGCATACAATAACCTTTTGTACTACAGAAATGAATCCCCTGACTGAAGAGCCCATTATACCACATAAGATCAAGGAATCAGAAACTAAACAGTGAGTATAACTCTGGAGAATCACTGGACCGTCCTCTTCAGTCAATGAGTTGGGCTGACATGGCTGAGGCAGCTTTTGTGACTGAAAAGCANTTTTCAATGTAATTTTAAGCGATCTAGTTTACCATACCAATCAAAACAATCAAAGAGGCAGGCCTGCAGTTCTGCTTATGTTTATCTTTTCCTTTTTTGCAGAAGATAGCTGTTTAACTTTATCTGTTTTCTGTCAGGACAAAATTAGCCATCAATCCTTGCCGGTTCCACTAAAATCCATCTTAAAAAAGTCCTCTAGGATATATACGCAGTTTACTCTGAGCTTCCTGCTGCACTGCATTTGCACTTACTTCAGTAAAAATTTAGAACTTCTACATCTCTCACTGCCTAAGGGGACCAAAAATATTAGTGCTGATTAAATATTTATTTTGTAGCAACAAGAAATTGATCACGCTACAGAAAACTATTCTGCAAAACTATTGCAACTCTTCAGCAAGGTTGTGACTTACAGCTTTTCTTCTTAATAAGTTACACATTCAATAAAAATATAGGTGGGCCAAGAAAACCCTCTTTTGTTTTGGCAAAGCATCAGACGGCATCTTCTGGTTTGCCAACACAGGCAGAATCTTGTCTAACTGCAAGATGCTCTTGGATTTACTATCTATTAGCAAAACTATTAAGAAGCACTGAAAGGTTCCAGCCCCTTTTACGTACTCTCAGTCAAAACCCATTAGTTTGCATGCTCTCAGTTTGCACACAAAAGCATAGTAGTCCTTTCCCACCCCTCAGAGATAAATTAACAGGAGAGTGTTAAGTCTCAGGTTACTAGGACTTCATTACTTTTACAAGCTATGCTAAATAATTAAAGTGCACTTGTCAAGCAAGTGATTAGAGAACGTTTCATGCTGCAGCATATATTTTTACTGTCCGTTTGCCTCAACTGACAAAATTAAATCGTTCACAGAGTCTCCTGCACAACAGTGCAAACGGCTGAGACCCTAAATATGGAGAGGAGGAGAGCTGAGGGACACAAAGACAAATGTATATAGGATGTGATTAAAGAAAAAGCACTGGAATAAAGCCACAGATGAGGAAATAGAAACAACAGAACTAGGATGCTGCTGAATGATAATGACCTTGAAGCAAAGCTAGCTATCATCATTTAGATCTGTTGTAGCTTCTAGAAAGGCTTTCTATGGCATCTCAGACCCTTAAGGTGGTAAAAAAATCAGAATGGATACATGTTGCTTGGAGACACTAGTACGAATGATATACAGCCAACACTGAATTTCCCAACCTTTAGTTTACCTTCTTATTGGTACTTTCACAATAATATATGTTGGGGGCAGGGAGCAGGGAAGGCTTTGGCTAGTGCTAGTAAGCGGGTAGGTAATCTGAAATATTCTGTAATAAACAGGATCCCTCAGTGCTGTCATAAAGGGGCTATGTCTGAAATGACAAAGGTATAAAAATTAGACAAGCAGCCTACCCCTCCACGACATCCAGAAGCCAAGGTCATTTCCATAATGCCAAAAGACAAACAGAATTTCTGACACAGTGCATGTAGCCCTACCTGCCTCGCTTCTCCACAGGGAGGTCTTAGAAGCCCACTCCACACACTGGGAAAAACGAACAGCTGTCTCTCCCGCTGATGGGAATTGATCTGTCTGGCCAATGTGCCCATTTTTCAGAAGAAGTCTTCTAAAGGTTATTCAAAACAAAACACTGCCTGGTGGTAAATCACTTCTGGTAGCAGCCACATGTGCTGGACCAGCCTGCTGCTACCAGGGCCACATCCATCCTCCCAGGGCTGCAGCAAACAGCAGGACCTGCTGCCCTGAGCATTGTTGTGATGTTTCAAGTTGGACTCTTGTCAACGAGCATACACACACAATATGCTATTTCTTAAATGTACTAGTCACCAAAAGCCACATTTCCATTAAGCTTGAGAGAATGTTTCCAATGCTCCCATTCTCTCACGACAGCAGAATTTCCCTGAATCAACACTTTCTACAAAGTTATGTAACAGTGAGCACGCTTAACTCATCCAAGCAGACACTGTGAACACAGTATAAGCACCAGGGTACTTCTTTACATCTAACTGTACTCCAATCCAGCATGTAAAAGGTATATTTATCTCTTGGAAGACAACAGCAATTTATCCAGGCAAAATCATGGATTCTTTTATAGGGGTTCTTAAGCAAACAAAGTGCTGGAAACAAGATTCAATAGCTTTTAAATGCAGTAAAACTGAGCTTTTAAAGCAAGAGCAGTTCTTCCAATATAAATAACAAATTTGGGATTAGCAGCACATTGGAACAGAGACAAAGGAACTCCCCAGACCTTAACACAACTCCTCCTTTTTGTCATCTGGTGTGCTTTTACAGCATTGCCTAAACAGAAAGAAATGCCACAGAAGCCCTCACCGAAAACCAAAAATCAGGTTTGCAGCCTTGTGTACCACCAGTTTCTTCTGTGGTATGAAACACTGTTTTCCTTTACATCAGATGACTTAGCCACGAGCTTTCACATGGAAGACGACAGCAGCAATTTGATGGCTCTAATACATTTACTAGCAGAGACAGCAATTTTCTTCCTTGGCACAGCCTCCTTCCCTCCTTTTCAGAACTGAAGTATCCATTAAGATAGACTCAGTGGTAGCAAAAACATGTGAAAAAATACATCCTGAAGCTTGTTTTTAAATACTCTCTACAGTCAGTATTACAGCTATCAGGAATTTGTGAAAACCATAGGTATGTAATATATTTTTAAGAGAGATACTAGGAACTCACAACTGTTACTGCACAGCAATCAGCCAAACATGTTTGACTCCTGACTAACCAGTCTTCTCTCCTTTCTACTTCACCACAGTCACAAATCCTTTACCTACTAGCAAGGGTAATTACTTTTTTTTTTTTTTTCCTTTACCAATTTCTTGTCCTTACTCCTCTTTTTCTTGGATGTCCATGAAAGCAGGTGTAGCATCCATGTGCAAGGACACGCACTTGCTTACCTTAGACACCTTACTCTGGGTTATCAAACTCAAGGCACTTCTTTATTTTAGTTTTTCTATTGTTCTAGACTAATATTTTAACAATTCAAGTTCAGACTGCCATGCAAAATCCATACGTACATGTTAGTCCAGAGAGGGAGAGCAGTATGGATGGTCAGAGTACAGGAATGACAAGCCAGGTACCAAGTGCCCACCACCTTCCAGCAGGTCAGGTACCATATATTCTGGAACAGAAACCCCTCTGATATGCCAGGGCACACCCTCAAATTACACTGGAGAGCTCTAGTTTCTTAGTTTTGCACAGAAGAGCTTTTTCACAGGTCTTTCAACAGAGCTGGAATTACATGAAAACTCTCATGAAAACTGAACTTGAATAATTTTTTATGTATACACAGAGCCAGCACAAGTCTTAGACATTGCTCCTGTCATACTATTATGGAAGTTACACTGTATATTCCTGTAACAGAAACTATGCTACTTAAGTGCAGCAGGATGACATAATTCTGAGCTCAAAATGATTTGATTTTTCCATTTCTAAGATTTTATACGGTAATGATTAACTTTGGACTTTGAAATTAATGAGCTTATCAAAGTAACAAAAAGGAGGCAGGGCTATTCTTGCTCAACACAGTGTTTTGTGTTTCTTCTAGTATAAAATTACTTTTGATCAAGCACTTTTATGTATTTTCTATGAAAAAGATATGCTGTCCCCTACCCAGTAAAACAAGAATGGACTTCCCAGTAGCTGATGACAACTGAAAGAAAGATGAGTGTCCTTCATGCTCTCTCAGTATGCAAGTCTCAGAGCAGACATACAAGTTACTACTTTTTCAGGTTTCTGGAAAGCAGATTATTTTGTACTAGGAATTCTACATAGTCTGCTAAAAATATACCCTGCCTTCTCTACTTATATGGATATTAAGACTGGCTAAAGAAGATCCTATGTTAAAGATGATGATATTGTGCTAAGCAACTAAAGAAAATTCTGAATCCATTCAGGAAGTTAGTTATATTACAGAAGAGATTTAATAAACATCATCAATAAATTATTTCTTTTCAACAAACTCAATACAAAATGCAAGCTACTAAGTAAATCAGGTGAAGATTATGAAGAAAGATGTGTCTATGATCAGACGAGCAGAAATTGGCTCAGTACTGGTACAGAATCACAGAATCACACAGAATCCTAGGGGTTGGAAGGGACCTCGAAAGATCATCTAGTCCAACCCCCCCTGCTAGAGCAGGGCCACCTAGAGTACAGACGACTGCAGCACACAAAACCTGCAAACTCCGCGGCGCTGCACCCACCACCGCGTTTCTTCAGGGATCTGCTGAAAGACTTTTCAACCTTTCACCACTGAAACAAGAGTGACCTGCTCCAGCTCTGATTCTGGAAATCCTATGGCTGCCTGTACCACATAAAAGCCTTTGTTGGTGGAGAGGTGGATTTAAAAGGCCTGAAGGAACTCTTATGATAATCTGGTCTGACTTCCTGCCTGGCACAGGTCTTAATACCTCATACAGCAATTTCTTTACGAAGCACAAAAACTTGTAACTCTACTAGAAGGTATTTCAGAAGGAGATCTAATCTTGATTTAATTACTCCGAGTGATCTACCACATTCCTTTCTAACTGTTTCCAATGGTTAATTACTGTATTTCCAACATGAACTCCTCTTGCTTATCTTGCTGTGTTTTTGTCTGTTGGAGACCTATCCTATCTCCCTACACAGATATTTTTAGATACCAACCACATCACACCTAAAAATTCTCTTACCTGAGATAAATATGTTTGCCTGCTTGGCAAATCAAAACAGGAATTCCTGAATCCAACGCACAGCAGCTGCACTGGTATTATATAGATAGTTTCTGAATACAGAGACTAAACGAGAAAGTCAATTCAAGTGAGAGGGGAAGGCACCTGAACAAGCTTTTCCAGTTTTCACAGCAGTTGCTTATAAGACCTGGAAATTTGGGAATTAATAGCACCAGGATCTGCAGTATTTCATTTTTAACTCAACTGATAAATTCTAGATCAAACCAGATTAGCAGTTACTAAATACTACAGTTAACTCACAAAGAAATAGATGGCAAATGGCAAGTGGTTTTCTACTACTCATATGTCAAAATCATCTTAAAACCCTGCTAACAGAATGACCCAGAACTTCTGCAGGCACTGCCAAGGCATAAATTGAGGAGTGAGCAATATGTACCCTAAAATACTTCCAGTTGTGACTCTGAGAAACAAAATGCATAAATTTCCACTACTGCTGTCATGCTATATTACTTACGCATATTACTTAGACATTTATATTACAGTAGCATTCAGAGGCTCCACATAAGGCTCTCTTGTGTTAGGTGATCAACTACAAACAGAGCGAGTTGAATTCGTTATTGCAACGTTTGCCCAGTTCTTGTACAGCTGAATCCCGGTAAAGAGACAGAAGGAGGACTTGTGTCCTCCTTGGATCATGGAGCTGATGGGATCAGTGTACAAAGACTTCTCAGAACTAGAATTTCTTCTGGCATTTACTAAATCCCTGTACTACCCATGTGGTTCTCAACACATTATAAAGTTCCTGAACTTCCTTAGCCCTATTCCAGAAAGGCTTTCGGTCTTCCATGCTGATCTGGTGAAGAACAACAGCATCTTGCTATCTCAGAGATTTATTATATACGCACACACCTTTGTAACTGCAAATACATCCA
This sequence comes from Chloroceryle aenea, assembly GCA_013399075.1. Taxonomy (NCBI): domain Eukaryota; kingdom Metazoa; phylum Chordata; class Aves; order Coraciiformes; family Cerylidae; genus Chloroceryle; species Chloroceryle aenea. The sequence continues at coordinate 236,471 of VWZY01008666.1, read as the reverse complement.
CATACTTTCTATGTACTAATATAAAGCAAGAATATGCAAAACTAGATTGTCTGCTATTTACACGATCACGAACATGAAAGTTAAAACTTTCCACAACAAAAATTGTGATATGACACCTCATTACCTTTTTACAACACTTCTGGTTTTTTCCATTAATATGTCACATTTCTGCTCTGCTTGTGGTTTCAGAAGTTTACAATTTACATAGCTTAACTGATTTTCTTTTTTTTTTTTTTTAGCCAGCCGCTTCCCTATTCCAAGGATGCCACTCTGCAAATCAGGAACACAGTTTATATAGATGTATCAACTTTTACTGGTTTAAGATGTTATGTTTAAAAAACATTACTTTCAATCAAACTTCCATTTGGAAGGCATCTGACTTGAAACAGGTGCATGAAATCCAGCTAACAATTCTACAAGCTTTTACTTTAACCACCAATAAAAACCTAAACAGGCCAATACAGGAAATAAGGAAAACAGTAACCAACATCGCTTCCCTTCCTCAGTATCCTGTGAATGACTATTAAAATTGAAGCTATTACCTGTGACCAAAAAGTAATTATGTATTTCTGCAATGCTCTGAACAGGTTAGTAGTGTAGTTGCCTGTCAGAACAACTTACTATCCTACACCCAGTTATCTGACATAGCTGCTTCATTTTCTAGATAACACAGCACATGAATATCAGCACCCTCGCTAGCAATGAAAGAAGTAAAAAAGATAAAAATTCCCCTTTTTTAACACCCCTTGCTGTTGGTAATGTATTGAAAGACCACCTCCTGCCTTTTGCTTATCTAGCAGATACACAGAAAATGTGTATGGACAGAGAATCCATTTCCTGAATGCAGCCTCAATCGTGTCATAGAGAAGAAAAGGAAATATTCACTCCAGGAGAGTTCAACCCTCTTCCACAGATACATCTAACTATGTAACTCAAACTCCTAACACCGTATCTCAAACCCCCCAAATTTTGCTATAAAGCTACTTATTTTATCAGCATATACTCTAATACTCCATTTTCAAACCACAGAAAATTTCTCCTTGTAAGTGAAGGTGTTACCTGACCAAGTAGTGAAAACTACAGTGTGCTAAAAAATGATTACTTGTAAATTCCTTATAGGCAAAAAGAGGTTTCCAAACGTATGCAGGTATCTTATTTTGATTAAAAGACCAAATAGATGCTTTGTAAAAATAAAGAACAGTCAAAAATCCTTACACTCATTCTGCAATACTGTCTCTTTTCCTTTCTTGCTTTGCCACACTGACCTACGTCTAGGATCTGCTCTGCAATGCTGAGCATATTTGTTAAAATTACCTCCAACTAACTCCAGTATCTTACTAAAGCGGAATAGAAAAATCTTACCTTATTAAAGCTTCATTTTCTGTTCTTTCACTGAAAAGAGTAAAGAAACCTGTATTAAAGATCCATTTGGTAAAAAGTACTTTCTGAAGTTATTATTTTAGTTTCACTTCAATTAACACGAGAACTATGGGGTTCCTTTTACGTAAGTGAAATAAATTTCCATTATTTTGGAGAGATAATGATTCTAAACACTCTGGGGCAGAGGCCTTCATTTATTTACTATCTTAACTAGCTGTTCTGAACAAACATTTCAAACGCTTTGGAAATATTAATACAAACGACTGATCTAGTCAATTCATCATCTAAACTGCAGGCTGATTAGGCACACTTTGTAGGTTTACTTTAACTGCAAACAGCACTTTATGACCAGTATTTGTACTTTTATTATTAGTAGTAGACACTAGGTATTTGCTATTGTAAGATGGACTTGCAGTGCATTACGGCCATTCAAAGAGTTTCCCTGACCAGAAGTTTTTTTAGAAGCAGCAGTTTTGTGCTCAGTCCCAAAACAGGAAGGGTCAGGAGTGGCTGTAGAAGGATGAAATTATCAAGCCATTTCATTAACCATCTGCTTCAACTAAGCCATTCTCTATGGCACATTTGCCAAGAGCTTACCAATGTACAACACAAAGTAAAACTTAAAAAACAAACCAAACCAAATCTTTAAGGCTATTCTCAAAAAAATCCAGCATGACTCAGAACAATCAATGAATGCTGAGGTCTGCAAAAATATTAACCTTCCATTTCTTTGTGACTTTTGTTCAGTCCTTTACAACCAAAGAGAACTATTTGCAGGCATCAGCATTATAATTGGGAACTGGATTCTGTTAACTCCCAAGGAAATGGGAAATTTTTGCCACGAATATATGCAAGAACAAAATCACACTTTATCATACTTCATTTTCTAAATTAGCACGATACACAGCATGAAATAGAAAACAAAAAGCCAAGTCTAATAAAATCTGACAATTATTAGTGGTATTTGTTGAAAAGCAGATAAAATCATGCTGAGTCACAGGCAAAGCATCTCAACCTCTAGCACTTTTTGTACACTTCATTAGCCATCAGTCAGTAAGGTTAGAAATTTACAGATGAAGGGAAAACAAGGACAGACCTTGTTCATCTTTGCTAAGGATGAATTCTCTGCTCTGGAATGAAAATATTGTGTTTTGGGGAACAGAGGGGTTAGTAACAGAATTTTCTCGGAATGGCTGTGACTCTGTCAATCTGATGGAAGCAAAATTTAAGTGAAAAACAGAGGTGTCTCTTCCCTTCATTTAAAGTATGTTCACCTGGTGTCTTATGACAGACCTATAAAATGAGCCTATTTCAGAAACAGAACAGGTAAACTTAAAACCAGACATTCCTGGAGGGCAGAAATTCATTAGATTAACCATCCATTTTGAGAAAAGGCATGAGATGTCATTTTTAGGAATTGGCTCATCAAAGCTGACATTTGCAGTGTCTGATTTCCAACAGGGGAGTATCTGTACATGTATTACATTTAAAGGAAGAGGATTAACTATAAGGTCATTTTATTATTTAGTAAAATACATTAAAAAAACCTCATAGGTTTCATTTTCTACAGCTCCTTCTGGTAATCAGCTATTAAAACATGCATTAGCACCAGATTACTTCACATTTACTTGTCTGGCTTTAGGTGTGGGTCACCCACAAGGAAGGTTTTGCATGCAGGAATCAAGAGACAGAAGCAGTAGGTATTGTATCACTGGATGCTATGCAGGGTTTCAATAGGATTGAGTGGGATTTATTACAGCATGAGCCAAATCCTTCTTACTTTTCTTATGCAAAACACCCACTGAAGCTAGCCAGAGTGCAACTGAGGACATATTATGTCTCTGATTCTTTATTACTCACCTGTCCCAATACTACAGCAAACCCCAGTACAAAGTCTATGGGACCAGAATGGTTCTTTGTAGGAAGGGAAAGGACTACCTTACAGGATAGCCTCTTTAACCACAAAGCAGGTACAGAGGCAAGTCTTAAGAAGACTAACAGGCATTCTGGACTTTTGACAAGATCCACAGATTCTGAAGCGAAGTATTTCTATGCTAGAAACACTCACAGCACAGGCTGCTTTGAAGCATATTTAACTCATCCTACGTACCTTTAAAAGAATGAAAGATGACTTTGGCAGGGTTTATGACTCCATGAAAAAAACCCAACCTAACATGCTTAAAGAAACAGTTTGCATTAAGTTTCCCGTATCTGATCTAGCTGTTGATAACAGGACAAGCTATAATGAGTGCCATGAGCACCTCCCAGCATAGGTTCTCACGAGCCCTGCTGCCTGTCTGGCTTGATGGTCTCAGTACACATGTGTTCAAGAGGTGTGTGTCCTGGAGAAAGAAGATCCTGGGTTTGTTCTCCATCAGGTAGCTGGAAGCTTTTCTCTCTCTTCAGATGATCTGGCTTCTATTCAAGTGGAGATAATCTTCACCCCAATGTGCCCAAAACCACACTGGGTGAATGAGACTGCAAGCATTCTATGTTCACTGCAGGAAACTTGTCTGGTTTCCTACCTTATCTGCCTCTGACACCTTGGGAGAGTTTCATGTGGGCTCTTTGTTTTCACATAAAAATATTTTATTTCCCGTTAACTGCACTGCTTTAATGCTTAATAACCTCCTTGTTTAGATGGAGGGGAAGATTTCTACCAAAAAAAGAGAAGACATTTTCATTGCAATATTCAGATGTGTCATTTTTCTAAGCATATGCTTCTTTACAGTAAAAACTGTACTTGTTGCCAGCCACCAAATGTGTTAACTTTGGATGTACTCTGGAGGGACTCTAGCAGATTGCCTCAAAAGCACATCAATACAATTAAGTTAAACTAAGCAAACAACTGTTCACACTTGGTGACAAAAGGCTCTGTAATTTCAACGAAGTATTTACCATTATCCTTTCAATTAAGATACACACACACACACACAAAAAAAAAAAGTAAATCTTTTTGCAATCTCCATCTTTTTCAGAGCAACTGCTTATGAATCAGTTTTGTAAATACTAAAACTAACACTAAAAGAAACTGACAGTGACTGGTTTAACCATGTACCTTGTACTCGAGTCTTCTTAAAGAAGTTCCTGAGTCTTCTTAAAGAAAATTCACCAACAGCTCCAGTCAAACCACAGAAAACTAATACTGCCAAATTGATTAGACAGCAGAGTAGATGTAGATGAAAATTTCCTTTATCAGGCTTAGAACATTCTCGACTGCATGGAATTGTACACATAAAGCATTCCTTTTTGTTTCAGTCATTATTGTTTCATCTTTTCTGTTGCTGTTTAGCAGAAACTGCAAAGCTGAAGATACAGCAACATATCTTGCCATTAATCAAAACATGGGTTTGACCCCTGTAATGAATACATCCAGTTAGACAAAACAAGTTATTTCCAACTGAATCAGCACTTATCCAGGACACAGTAGGAGAAAAGGTATTCAGGTACACTTCACAAAATTTAGATTAAATAATTACATATTCTACCTTAGTCTTTGAACAGATATCATATTAGGGATGAGAGCACTACTCTCCTTCTTATACGTATATTATTAACCAACAAAATCCCCTTCATGCTACTACTTTTAGGTTCCTGAAATCCATCACAGATGTCTTTGTTTAGAAAAAAACAACTAGGGGGATGATTCTTTAAAATTACCAAAACATGCAAATCTATTTAGTCTTCTACTAGACAAATTTACCATCACATTCAATTTTGCTTTCCTTTACTTCTGTAGTCCCTGCAGGATGCTCTCATGTTCAGACATTCTCAAAATGAGCAAAGGAACTACAGTTTCCTTTTTCACAAAAGATCACAGAAAGCCAACTGGGCCTGGAAAAGTCACAGAGTTCTCATTCCATCAGAGTCAAGGAAGGAAATAGAAAGGAGTGGAGGACTAAGAATGCCTACCAGAACAGAAATTCATTCCTAAAGCCACTCCAGTAAGTTTGGCTGTCAGTTCTGCTGTTTAGAAGCTACTGGTAGGAGTTAAAATGCATGTCAGTAAAAGCAAAAAACCAAACAAACAACCCCCCCACACACACACACACAAAACAACCAAACAAACAAGCAAACAAAACACCCAAACCTTGGGGGGTGGGGGGGGAAGCCCAAGCCAAAAAAGCAGGGAAAATTTCACTGACCTCCCTCGGCAAAGTTCTTCCTCAAGATGCAAGGAACTCCACTGGCATAGAAACATAATTTAATTCTTCCTGCCCCACCAGACTTGACTCAAGGCCATTTGATTTCACAGTTCCAGCCCTTGCAGTAGTTAGCAAGATGTGGCACACTTTGCAGAGTGAAAAGCCACGACTGCAGCATGCCAAAGTCTAATCTCTGACAGGCATTTTCATTTCTGAAACCAGTGTGCCTTGGATTGGTCCTTCTTTAGGGAGTCTCAGCCTCTGTGAGAGGAGCGAAGCAGCCCTGTGTGCACAGTCTAAACTCCAGGACCTAGAGATGCATCTTGAGAATGTTTACTACCAGTACAATGCTATTCATACTGACCATGAGGGTATATGCTGTTTGCAGGATAAAAGGTGAGAAGAAAACGCATGTTTAGATAGGACAGCAAAGACAAGATCATAGCTAGAAGGCAGAAAACACATTAAATAGTTCCATATAATCATATGTACAAATTAAAAATCAACCATTATTGCCAAAAAAATGCATATAACCCCACCCACAGCTATACATGCCTACACATTAACTGCCAGCTCCAAGAGGAATATGCACTCTGTGTTCTGCTCCCGCACCAGCATAACCAGTCACAGAGCCACTGATCGCGTCTGTCCTTCTCCCCAAGAAAGTGATGAATGTGCAGGTTGGTTCCTCTTTCTTTACCCACCATTTATTATTGCTTTTGATGACTGGCTGTCATAGAAATCATGAAGGTCAATGATTTTTTGAAGGCTAATCCTCCCCCTGGGTCTAAGAAGTCTTACATTTCAACCAGGTAGCTTGACCCAGTTGTTTAATGGTGGAATAATGAGTAAAGAAAAATCACCACTGCTTCTGTTGTGTGTTTGTTGAGACCATCCTAATAAGCTAAAACCCCACAGCTGCTTTACTGAAAATGCTACGAATATATTGTCCAGAACCTATTATCCTCTCCAGTAAATGGTGAGTCCACAGACAGTAACATCTACAGTCCTGTTTTGCCAGCACTTCCATTAAAATTCTCAGTTTAAATGAAGAACTAATAAGATCAAAATACACATTGGCTAGTACAACTTCAAGTTCTATCACACTACATGTTATTTGTATCATAAATATTAATGTTGCAAATGTTCCTTGACTTAAAAAAAGACAAAGATAAATTCAATGACTTTTAAAATATAAACCATACCAAAAATAATTGTTTCAAATTCTCAGACTTATCTACTATTTTTTAAAAAATACATTATTTGTGCTATTAAAAGGAAAAGCAATTGTATTATTGTAATGCATGGATTCACAGAATTCAAGAGAACTAAGCAGATCTCCGAAAAGGGCAGCCATTCTCTCTAAGTGTAACATGATCATATGCCCTAAAATGAATTATTTTCTCCTTCTGCAGGATATCTAAGTGTGTCATCTCTGTAAGGCCCAGCCCCGTGCCACCAAATGTGCAACAATGCACACAGGAGTCAATAAGAAAGCTTCCATTCACCTTATGCTTGAAAACCTTGCCTAGGATTAAAAGCCCAATTATGAAATGCCACAGGATGTTGAAAATGCCTTTATATGTAGTTTTGAACTATCAGTGTTCATCACTTTTCTGAGTATTGCCCAAAACTTCACAAAAAACTAACAACAGTCAAATCTGAGGGGAATCTTCAAGCTTTAAATGCAATATATGAAGGTGGTGAAATGGAAAGTGTTGGGAGACTCAGGGCTATTCATCCCACATGTGTTTAACCATATACTGCAGTTACTGGTGGAAGTCACCACTTCTGAGATTAGTCATGCAAACAGCACCCTGGAATTTTCTTCTCCAGCTTACTGAAGAAGAATTCAGAAAGCAGACAAGCTGAGACATACAAAGCAAGGTGAGACACTTCATCCTTATATTCAGGATGTTTTATACCAGATGTCTGGTTTTAATCATTGTCCACACATCTGAGTAAGCATAAACTAAAGAAAGACTTGGACCTTCAAACCTTGTATCTGAAAACTTCCTTTTCTGCTTATAATTGCTCCATGAGAACTATTATGGTTATCTTAATTGCCCCTAGTTTCTCTTCTATGGTATGGCACAATTAAAAAAGCTAATATCTTCAATAGTAACTGTACAGTAAATATTGCTGCACAATATCCTCACCCAGTCAATGTCATCATTGAGTCCTGGAATAAAATGCGACAGACTTTGGTTATGTGATCTTCTCCAGGGTGCCAGTGTTAACCCAACATGTCCCACAGCCTAAAGCCTGGCTGCCTCCAACTCATGATACGTCCAGAACATGTGGTTTTCCCCCAATACTTTTTGTCATAACCAAATTGGTGGTGCAATATTTCGCTTCGGATGGTGGATCAAAATCATCACACCTGCACACTGGAATGCAGCTCTTATGGTAGTTCCATGGAAAATTAAGCAAGAAAGTTCTACAAAAGCAGAAGTTTAATGCATGCATCTACGGGGCAGGGTGGGGGGGAAGTATAATGGATTAGTCCGTAGGACATTAACTGCTTTATCTTTAGGATCTTTTTTTTTTACTTTTTTTTTTTTCCCTACATGTATGGCAGATGCCCTCATTTAAGTCCCATGTATAGCACATGGCCCTGCAAACGGTCCCAATGTAGTTCAGAACTGCGGCACAGACAGCGTGATTTGAGCAAGGAATATGTCCTTAAGCTCTGCATGCAATTTGACAGCTATTAAAAATATCCTGAGAATAAACAAAATAGAAATCTGCCATTTGAAATTCAGTGAAAGCAATCTTACAGAGAAGAGCAATCTCTTTTTAAATACAAATTGGCACAGTAAAGATATTAAGGAGTATGTACAGTAACACTGGATAATCATCAGACCAGCAATTTCACTGGGAAGTGTTTTTCAAATGGTAGTTTTGGTTGCCCATGTAAGAAATAGACAATGAAACAGAAACAAGCTTTTCTCAAAAGGGCTTTGGAAAATGTCTCCCTATGCCCAGTATATACAGCAAATCTAGATTTTCACCGGAACACAGTTACATTTAAATAATCTCTGCAGCTGTCTAACTTCTTTTCATCATTTGTGGCGAGGTGGTGTAAACACTGCTAGTGGCAATGACATCAGATAACCAACTATGACTAAATTCAAAATAGTGTTGAATCAAGATTTTGTGGCCAAGCTAACAGGATAAAAGCCTTAAAAATGGTATTTGCTTTATTTTCTGGTGTTAAGGTCAAGCGTGCTGAAGGTCCAGGTTTTTTTGAAAGGTTGAATTGGGCTAAACTCTGATTAAGAGACAGACCTAGACATTTGATTAGTAACTATGTAGTAATTTATCAGAGCGAATCTGTTCTCATTGCCTTTTATGTTTATTTCTACCAAAGAAGATCAGGAAAAAAAACACAAATCTATCAAAGGACTCAAATTCAAAATTGCAATAATGCACACTGAAAATTTCTGAATGTGCAACTAGCAGGGAAAATACAATTCTCCCCATTTTGGGTAGTCCATAAAGAAGGCTTTATTTGCATTTCTGTATTTTTAGAAAGATAGTGGTATTTGCTTGGGGTTTTTTTTCCCCATCATATCACACATAAAATTCATCTGTCAGGTTTATGTGGTATTTGCAGTTGTAACTCAACAGACAAATCCTTTATTACAAATCAAGAAGAAATAATGGGGATTTACAAAGCTGTAATTATACTGAGAGGGTTTATGCGTAAGGATGTATTAGAAGAAATGCAACACACAGAATACTTTCTTTTAAGAAAGATTTTTTTAAGAAATCCCCCGAGCATTATTACCACTTACAATAAGAAGCCTTTTATAACATTACCATAAGAGGAATTTTAAATGCATGTTATCCCTAGAGGATGCCTGCAGCCTCTGCCAAACTCTCCTCTGTAGGCGGAGGTCAGCAGCACACACCTGCTTTAGGGGGAGTGAATGATGATAAATGAGCACAGCAAACTTTGAGCTCAAAGCAGTCAGACATACTAAAGGTAGGTGATGTACTCCAGCTACCAGCCAATGCATGGCAGCTGCTGCAAGGATAAGCTCACTTCAGCTACAGATCGGGACACCAGCACATGAATGACAATGCATTAGTAGAGTAACACACCACCAAGGACAACGACCACATTCTTGCTTTTGCATTGGTCCATCTGGTCAAGAAAGGCACCTGGACACACAGGGGGAGAATTCCCTGATCCATGGTGGGTGCAGTCAGTATTCTGGAACTCCTCTTTCATCAGCAGCCTCCTGAGGACAGGCACTCATGACACACCAGAGACCCGTGGTCAGCTGCATGGCATTCCCCAGGAGACACATACCAGTTACAGCTGTGTCTGAGGATGCTCTTGAAGTGACCTTCCTGCCACCATGTCCCGAGACTAGAGTAACACAAAAGCAAAGATGACTTCAAGCATCCCACTGTCTGAATTAAAGGTGTTAGGTTTCACTTCAATATTCCATGAAGAGAACATAGCTGAGATGTTATTTTACAATATGGTGCATATTCTTTATTTAGTTATCAATGGCTGACATAATTTCTGTTCTCATTAAATCAGGAATATTTCTACATCTCCTAACACTAAAATATTGAGCCGGGAATCACAAAGTCAAAAAATTTTGTATAAAGTTATTTTGAGATCCTTTTGATCCTACTGGCTTATTGTTAAAACTAAAACAGGACAATCTGACTGTTATTCAAGAAACTATAATAAATAAAAATGGAATTACTTTCCCAAACTTCTCAGATCAATGATTCATTACCATAGTTTAAATTGTTTAAATAATTAATTATTAGCAGGCAGTAGCACACAGAGTTATGTATTGGGATTTTTAAGGTTTCCCTTCAACGCACCAGAACATTTGCTAGTGACATATGACAAACTCCTCCACTGGTCTATTATTAATTGCTTTGATGGAGATAGGCACTATGGTTACCTAGATGGTCAAGGCAAAGTCAGATCCAGTGCAACAGACATCAATACCAGGATTAATATGTTCCCCTTGCAGAAACTTTTTTTGTTAATTATAATGTTTTGACTTCTAGCATAGATTTGTGAACCAGACCAGGCTTCAGGAAGGCAGAGTGACAGGAATGTGCAGGGATAAATAAAGTGGTATGAGGCACAGCAGCAAGCCCATGGCACACGGGGGCTGACTGATCCTGATTTGACAGGAAGGAGGAATGGACAGCATCACCTCCACTATCCTTCCATGTTGGCATAGAGCTGGGAGTGAAAGAAGATGCTCAAAGCCTGCTGGTAGAGGAGTGGGGCAGAGATGCAACCCAGAGAGAATACAGGGGAGAGGCAGAGGTTCACAGTCTTCCAGCCCAATCACTCTGATGTGTGATTTCATGTCCATAGGCAGTATTAAGACACAAAATATCCTACTTTCTCTTTTGTCTAATTTGTGTAGAAAAGGTTTTCATACTTGTTTTGCTTCCTGTTTATAAGGAAGGAATTTTCTTCTGCAAATACACCAGAAGTACACTATAAAAAAAGCAACTGAATATCTCAGCTAAGCTGCAACAGAGTAGAAATCTGCATTTTCCATTTTACAAACCAGAAGAGCTTTTGTTACATATAATATTTCAACACTGTTTGTTTGGGTTTTTTTAATTTTGAGATCAATTTATGACTTTCATGTTTGGTATTGGTCATACCGACTATGTAATGGAAAAGCTCTAAAACTTATCTGAATCATTATTTTATTTTGTTCTCCTGTGGTTCCAATTGTTCATCGTTAATTAGATCCAGCCACAAAATCTCATTGTGCAAGAGGCATACTCTGTTTTAATCAAAATCTTGGATGGCATTTTGGATGGCATCTTTAACAACTTGAACAGCCTATTCTGTGGTTTCCTTGCTGATGAGCCATCATAATGATTAACTATGAACATGTCTTCCACCAAATGCTGACAGTTATTATCAGGTTATTTTGATGAACATCTGCTTGTTTCACAGAACCATTTTAGATTTCCTTGAGCTTTTCACCTGGTTGCTTCACTCAAAACAATAACAAACTGTAAATGTGTTCCATAGGATGCATCCACGATGAACTCCTAAATAATTTTTTCTCATTTTATGCTATGCTGAAAGTGATGCTGTAAACACAGAAAATGACTGCTAGTCTCATCTGTTTGAAATCAGATCTTTTTCACTTCTGATGTTCACATTTTTGCTTTAGCAGTGAAGCAACGTGGCCAGTGTTTGGGAATGAAAAACACCAATAAGCTTGTGCTATGATTGTCTTCATAGATGTATTTTGGTGACAAGGTACTGAATCAGATTATACTCACAGATAACTTACTGATGACAAAAATCTGAAAAACATCTCCTTGGCAGGAATAAACACAGCAATCTGCTTTTTCCTATCAATATATAAATTGTTATTCAATGGCACTTTTCATTTTGGTGCTGCTGTTTTGAGAACCCTTGCTAGGATTTACATGTTGCTCTGTAAGATTTACCCATTTCTTTTATGTCAGACCCCTTGGCAACGTCCTCCCTGCTGCTTTCCCCTCCTACAGTCCCAAGGAATCAGACTGAAAAACTGATGTTTCCTGTTGCCTAATCACCTGTTCGTAGCAGCTCCATCACCAATTAAAAGCAAAAAAGGAGAAACAGCCACTAAATCAGTCAGTGCTGTAAGGACTGTATAGAGAAAATTACAGAGAACTTTATTATCCACCTAGAATCTAGAGTTTAGGAAAACAAGATTGTTATAGCTTATAGCTAACATGCTGTCTAGCTATCAGTTACTCCTACTTGCCTTCTCTTTGCAAGAATACAGGCAATAATGCAACTGGCTTATAATAAATTATATAGTACATCATAAATTATAATATTGTCACATCACATTGCATTATGTAATTACAGATAGATGTAAAAATGTGTTGGCTTTTAATCTTCATTTTTTTCAAATTACAAAAAGCTTTCAGTCTCAGCCTGAAAGGAAATCTAATAAGCTATATTTGCACATACGAGTGGTGATTTTGGATGCCTGGGCATTTTGCTGACAAACTGAAATGTCTTTAGTGGAACCTTGTTTCCAGTAAGAACTGAATACCATCTTTCAGATGGTTTAGGTTATGCACTCTAAAATGGCCTTATGCCAAATAATGAGTCACTTTTGAAAATTTAAGATCCTGTATCTAGTATCAAAACCAGCAAAAAATAAATTCCTTAACTATTATCAGAGCAGCACAGTAATTTGGAGAAAATGAAAAGTCCAGTTTTGTTGGTTTCTTTTCTAAATGAAAACAAAACAAAACAGCACAGCAAAGATTTTCAACTGACAAAAGAACCAAAACAAACCAAATTAAAAAAAAAAAAAAACCAAACACAAACAATCCAACAATTTCTGTCTGTATTTTAAAAGCAAAATCAAAAAAAACAGTAACAAAAGCTTGTTTTTATTGACGTGGAGGTATGTATGCCACATCAGCCCATTTCAAGCACTGTGCCTCTAGGACTTGAAACCAAACTTATCATATTTCTACCACTGAATATAAATGCTAAGGGTCAAAATCCCCCAAAATGTACCCAGCAAAACTATCATAAGTAGCAGTTTACTAGCACAAGGCTTGACGAACTGACATTTCAAAACTCTTAAATTCTGATCTGCCTTGCTTGAGTTTACGTGTGATTGCTTCTGTTGCACAGCACAAAATCCTGCATTCATGTGAAAAGACACCGAAAAGCAGAGACTGGTGGGACAGCAGCCTGCTTCCTTGTTGCACATGTTTTTTATTCATAATGCCTAGCAATTTCAGGAAAGTGACTGACAGACACAGGCTTCTGGGGAAAAAAGAAAAAAATCAACATAGCTGAAAATGTGTCGGTTTAATGCTGCAGCACAGAAGACAGCAGCTCTATGTGCCAGCACAGCAGGAAAAAAAATCAATTACTTTTAATAGACAAGCATTTAGTGGAACTAGTATAATCTGCAGTGACATTTCCCCCTGTCTATTATGTAAGCTGAAAGCTAAACTTTTGCTTTTGTACAGTATATTGCCTATCTCAAACACAGCCTTATCAGCTTTCTCTCCATTTTTAAGATATTTTAGTAGCAAAAGAAGGGGGACTTATCAGATTCTTGAGATTCTTTCTAAAACTCCTGGTTTCTTCCACGCTGTGTTTATGCTGTCATGCTCGTATCAATTCAGACAGGCTTCAGTAGGAAATGTTATTTGTTTAGTTCACAAGGCTTATATTCTATGTCTAAAAACTTACCTGAGATGTCTAATTCTCCATGTGAAACAATTTTTAAAGTAAATAAAAAATCCAGGAAATTCCACAAAGAAAACCTGGGATTCCAAAAATCAAGGACAGACAATCCATTTTACCAGCATCATTCCCTAAGACTTTTTTTTCCCAAATTTCAGGAAAAAAGTGAAAAAACAAGGAGATGGGTACTTAAGAGATATCGCCCTTTTTATAACCCAGGCATCATTCAGAACATGAGAATATTTATCCTTGTGGCAGCAATTCTCCTTGACAAGATTTTCCAAATGGCATTCAGAAGCATACTTTCAGAGATCAGGAACTGCCCACAGAAAGAGCAAAACAGACAGTGACAGACCTGCTCTGGTAAAACATAAGTTTATAACTCCAAGATACTTATATTAACAGTTGATTTCTTTCCTAATTTTTCTGTCCATCTATCTACTGTTATTTACCTCCGTGCTGCCACTGGGTAAAGCTGGTATCCTAATCCTAACCCTTTCAATATAGCCAGTGCAGATAGACTGACTTGGTTTTAATGTATTTTGATAGACAAATAAAGCTCTCTAAGTGCCAACAACTCTGCATATTTAGGATTCAGTACTCAAAGAAGCAAATGATTAAAATCTAGTGATTTTGCAATACCAGTTCACCAGGGCTATAAATACAGCACATAGCATCAAAAGACCTCATCAGCCAGACATCTGAGTACTAGAAGGCGATGCAAGGCATAGAAGAAATCAAACCTTCAAAAACAACGTACCAAAATGATTAGGCAACACTGGAAGAATGAGTCTTACAGGGGACTCTTTATTGTGTATATATGCCAGATACGTTTATGATTTCTCTTAAAAGACCTTTCTTGCATTATCTTGGGATTAACAGATAGTTCGCGTCATGCCTGCCTTCCCACACTGTGCATACCACAATAAACGATGGTGCCTGGTTAGACAGACTGTCCCTTCCAGGTACTGTTCACCTCCTGAAAGGGTACTAGCACCGGCCTGCTCTGATGCCTTCAGAGACAGATCACAAGCAGAAATATCTGACTTTCCCAATATGAGGCGTGAGCACAGAGCACATAAGCACAGAAAGCGCTGCAGAGCTTGCCAGGCTACCTTCAGGTGCAAAAGAGACAACAACCACTCCACTAGCTCTTCAGACCATGATGCAAGTCTGGAAATTTCCCTCTCACTCAAAGAACAGCACGTTCTGCTGAATGATGGGGCTGACGCTACCATGTGCATTTGACAGAAAACAGCCTTCCTGGGAGAACTCTCTCGCGAGAGTGCAGCAGTGCACATAGGACGGCGGCAGTCACCATGCTAGCTCACTGAGCACCCCAGGGTGCTTACCTAGGCTGTACCAATGCCCAGCTCTCCTCTGACACAAAACTCTCCGGTAGACAGAGCAGGGCCCACAGATGTGCCTGTGAACAACCCAATGACAGGGTCAGAAGACAATTTGGAAAAGCATTACACAAGCTGGACAGAAAACCACGAAACCATTAACAAAATCAGAAACCTCATGATGCTCATGCAGGGAGCAGTGACTAGAATTTCAAATATACCATCTAACCTATACCAGACAATGTCCTGTTTTCCATTGAAATTTTCCACAGGGGTTGAGAATGCTGCCTATGCCTACTAGATGGAGAGAGCTGCAGAACCAGTAATAGGCAATGCTCTGTGATTTTTCAGAAAATAGATGCTGACTGAGAGAAGCAATGTGAAAACCAACTTTAAACTGCCTCAGCAAAGGAAACTTTTTCCTCATTACACCACAGAAAACACATGTGTGTATGTGTTTTTATTTCCATCTAGGTTTTTTTGAGTTTGCTTTCTTCTATTTCAGACAGGTCTCAAGCTAGTAAGGCTAAGAGCGATCTTGTAATTACCTGGCAAACCCTGACTGTAGGTAAGGTCCTCACATCATGGTAGCATTACTGACATTTTTCTAATTATTTTACCCTGTTTTCTATTATCCAGGTAAAAAGCAATAAAGAGAAACACTTAACAGGGATGCCTCCTCTAATTATTATCCAGAAAAACTGCAATTCAGAATTAATAAAGCCTCAGGTCTTTTACAGAGAGATGTTTTGAGTCCCATAAAGAGAGTTTTTCCATTTATGAGGCAGCAGAAAGGGAAGGGCTTTCCATCAGGTGATTTTGAAATTCTTGGTCAAAGGTTAACTTGTTTTTTAATTTCAAGATACAGAAAAATCTTGGAGGCTGAAAGAATACAGGGATAAAGGCCACCCTGAAAGGAAAACTTCAGAGGGGTCTTACCAATCTGAAACCAGGTGATGAAGGCACAGAAATCTGCCTCCTGTATTACTCTTGGTTTCACAGACAGTTCCTAAGAAGTGAAAAGGCAAAGTCCATTTCAGAGAGTTTAAAATATAATCAGATTTTTCTGGCTGACAGCACAGAAAGAGGAAAGGCTGTTTCACTAATTAAGATCTGAACTTCTGCTTTGACTTCAGTTTTTCATGATGTTACTAGGTATTTAAAAATGTGGTACTCATTCATTGCAGGGTGCAGCACCCGCAGGGCAGTGAGTAATGATTTTACTCTTGCTTCAGTACTGGCAGGAGCATGTTGGACTGGAAAATGAACCTCTATTTCCTATCTATTTTATAATCAGTTTATCTATCATCTGCTTAATTCTTACTCCCATATGCAAGGTAGAAACAAAACCTTTAAGTCTTAGTACTACACTGAAATACATTCACAATGCTGTCACTGACTCAGGCAGCTAACCAGTGGCACTGACTTAAAACTGAGGACAGCCCTTGGCCCCAAACAATACATCTGTCATCTATATGAAAAACTCATGAGCTAAATCTTTTCACTTCTTTTAGAAACAGGAGACAAAATGAGTCATCACTTAGACAGGGAATGATTCAAAATCTAAACCTAGGATAACATTTTAAGGAAAGTAACTGTTAATTGAGACAAAGCATATTTTCTTCTCTTAACACAAAAAGGACGGGATTAAGTTATTTTATTTTATGCCATTTTTGCTTGTTTTCATTAATTGAAAAAGTATAAAATACCAACCAAACATAGCAGTAAGATGTCAGACACAAACCAAAAATCTGAAGTATTATATGCCTGAGTGCATTTTACTGCAGCCCTTTAGTCATACATGTTATTGAATTCTGGTTTATTTGCAAGCTTTCCTGTTTCTCTAAACACAAACATTATTTTTGGTATTTTCTAACTATTATGAGGTGATATTAGCCATTGGGTGACAGCTGGCAGGAAATAGTGAATCGAAGGGTCCCTCTGTAACAGATACACATGAAGTTCTGTATTAGCTCTCACAAGATGCACTGTTTACTAAAGATGATTACCCATGAGTAAATAATGAGTCATGATAGCCTTAAAAAAGCAAACACACAGAGTTAAAGAATAATTTCTAACATGGGTAAATAGACAGCACTGAAAATTGAATCACTTATGTGTGTTTTTCCTAATAAAGTGTTAAATATTAGAAAAGCTTTAGAAAATAGCCATAATTAGATAAAAAATGTTAGAAGGTCTTGGAAAGACTGTATATCTTTATGACTGTAAAGCACCATTTACAAACATACAAACAGATAAATACTGTCTTAAATATATGCAGCAACAAATGGAACAGGGATTGCTATTTAGATGACAACTCAAACACACCATGGTAATTTTGTCATTCTTGATGGGTTACTTCACTATCCTTCTAAACAATGCAGACCATTGAAACACTACCTGTTGGCAATCAGGCAGGAAAGCAACACTGAGAACCTAACACTGTCATTATAACAGGCAGGTAAACTGCTCAGTTTTACTGTATGTTATCAGATGACTTCCTGGCACTTTGAGAATTTACTGCTGGGGAATTCACCTCCAAATAATCACTGACAGTGGTGAAATACTCTCCCCTTCATTACTGATACTTCCATATGAATCTTATTTCTAATGCTACCTATTCTATTTCTAATGCTACCTAACATTTGTAAGTTCACCATTAGGTTCCAAAAGTTCCTCTGGGTAGTATGATGGCAGAATGAAGATTATGAAAAATAAGTTTTTATCATGTCCATTCAAAACACCACTCATTTGTATGGACTTTGCCCACAACACTTTGCTCCCAGTTGCTCTGCACAGCCTCCCAGACACCCATGAAGCTCATCAGGAGTATTAAAATAAAAAAATAAATGGAAGCTAGTGACCCTAGCTGAGTAGTGGCTCTGGCGTGACAGCAAGAGTTAAAGACCATAAACATACTCTACTGTAACTGCAGCTTATCATATAACCTTCTGAAATGTTTACTTGTAAAGACTAAAGCAGAACAACGTGGACTTTAAAAGAAGGGAAAAAAAAAGTAAAAGTATTTTAAGGACAACCAAATTTAAAGACAGTAAGGAATCGTGTGAAGATTGGAAAAAAACATGCACCTCAACTGCTTTCTTTACGTATTGGAAAAAGATCAGGATTGAAAGTTGAAATGGATGTTGTCCAAATGTTAGGACCTGACATGCCACATTCTGAAATTAAGGAAACCAGGATCTATTTGAAAATTTCACAAGGATCAAATAGTTACATTAAATTTCTTTGATAAGTTAGAAGACCACTGAAGTTTTACTGTGACACCTCAGTTCAAGGCTGGATATGGCCACCACAGTTTGAAGAGTGCTGCCCAGATGGCATACCAAGAAACCAGGGGAACACACACCAAACCTGGAAGTTCTGACATGGAGACAGAGGTGCTTTTTCCTCTTTTTTGCCTGTATACTTCTCCTCCCGTATTGGTCTTGAAATGCAATCTCTTGTGCTTTGATCAATCTACAACTTCCATTCACAGTTCAGGTTTTTGAGATTATGTAATTAGTTTCTAAAAAGTTATTTTAACATCTTAAATAGCATTTTTTAGAGAAGAACCAGACAGCTAGTGAGATGACCAACCACAGAGTGGATCACGCAACCTGTCCTACAAGTTTCTTAAATTACAGACACTTACGAATCAGAGTCACATCTGCATGCAACCCGCAATTCTACGAGGTAGTCCTCATGTTTTGGCTGACTGATGATTGTTGAGATCACTGAAAAGGCACCAAGTGGCAGCCAAAGCTAATGATCATAATAGAAAAGATGGCACTTCTTGCCCAACAATCCTCAAAACTTAGAAAGACTACCATAAATGAAAAGGAAGACGAGATGAATGCAATTGGAGCACCTCAGCTAGAATAAAGACCCTTTTAGGGCACTTCAACTGTCAGTCTGAAGCTTAAGGGAAAATGAAATATAATCTAAAATGTCACACGGTGCTTACAAGATTATATAGGCAAATATAACAGAATCCTATTTTTGCTTTATTTTACTTTATATTATTGTGAATATTTAACTAAGAAAAATAGATTCATAAACCAGGAAATACTTAAAAGCATTTTCCTTTTTTCTCAATGTTGTTATAGTAGAGTTAAATTAGGTCAAAGGCATTATTTAGTGTTCAGCACCAGAATATGTCGCAATTACCAAATACCTCAACCTGACAAAGTTGTTCATTCTGTATTATACAGATGTTGGTGCTTTACACAACTTATTCCTATCATCACTTCCAGGGTGGTAACACCATCACTCATAGACCAAAATCTTAGATCCATCCCTTCCAATAAGAGATACCTTTGTTAAAATTAAAAGCACTTTCACTTTTTACAGTTACCCTTTACAATTACTTCCAGACAATTCAAGTAAGTGTTGCCAATACACATACACAGACACCTTGCAGTTTTTGACGATGTCATTTTCCTTTCACTCCCTCTCCAACTGCTCCCTGAACTCTCTTTTGTCTCATCTCTTCTGGTTATAAAAAATTATAAATAATGAGGAGTACACAAAAAGGAACACAGTGTTCTAGGACTGGGCTTATGTGAGCTGTAGGTACAAAGCTGAGAAGAGCTGGGAACCTCTGCAGAGTGACATCATGACCTCTGTTTATAGCTATAAATTATATCAGCAAAGCAACAGTGTTTTGCATGACCCTGTATTGCTTCATCTTCTCTCTTTTTCTTATTACTGTGCCTGTCTTTCCTTTACTGATTCTAGTTACTTCCTTGAGTTTGATAATGGTCTAACCAAACACGACTTTCTCCTACACGTCCAAGCAGAAGACCCAATTTTACTGTCAACACTACCAGATCAAAGCAGTTAACCTGTTATGGAAACATCAAAGACAACACCATAATAATGTCCCAATTTATTATGTTAACCAAAGTGATAATATTATCCTTAATTAAGAAAGGGCAATTCAACAAAAACATAACTTGGAAGTGTTGACAGAAAATGAAATTAATTTACTCAAAATAACAATGCATTTACTACCAGAAATTCAGCTCCTGCTCTGCAAAATGCTCAAAAGATACAAAAAAGTGCAATGCTGCACAGCCAAAAATAAATAAATAAATAAATAAGAGTACAGTATCTTAATTCATCGGGTTTTGTTGTATTTGTTGAATTACATAATATTCATTAGAAGCCATTATTAGCTTGGATTAAAAAGGGAAGAGAGCTAATTGCTTTAAATATTAATACCACTGGCTAACTGCCATATGATGGTGTAAGGACTTATACTGAGTTATCCAAAACTTCTGTCAAGTTTTTCATAAAGATATCATTAAGCAAAAAATACCACAAAATTCACCAATGTGATTCTGCCGTACGTCAGAAAAACAAAACAAGTGATACAGGCAAAGTCTGAAAAAAAAAACAAACCAAGAGCACAGTATAAATTTAATCCTTAAGTTATTAAGATTGCCATATATATAAATGCAGATGGCTGGGTATACAGATTCCAAATTTAGTACTGTAAACAAAATTATTTCCATCTTAAAACCACACCATAAGCAAATCATTTTGCTCACAAAACTGTTGAACTTTGGAAAAGTAAGTTTTTATCACCTACTTTTATTTTTGCATTTCTCCAGTGGTAATAACCACTGAGGGCAATCTCATACAAAGTTTCATTTAGGAATCCCAATCCCTGATTTCAAACACTGCAGGAAGATGTGTATTTATTAAACATACATAATGCTGACTGAATTTTAAAAATCATTGTTGGGATCACTGCTTTTTCATTCCAACATACCACTTCTGGGCACTGCGTAAGGTCATAATCTGGCTTTGATACTCAGTGAGACTTTCACACGGAAATGAGACAGTAATTCCACTCCTCCTACCTAAAAAGGTATCTCATTCACTACTAGGGACATTATTGAAGAAAACACATCCAAGTAAATGAACAGTAAAGTATCAGAAGGACTTCTGGCATCTGCTGGCTATAACCTAGTAGCTCAAATTTGCTCTGCTGATAGAGTACATAAAAGGAGTAACACCTGACACTTTTTTCTGACTCAAAACCCATCCATCCAAAAATACAAAAAGCATGCAACAAACATTAATCCCCAAAGATTATCCTCAATACAGAGAAACACAGCAAAAGGCAGCATTTAAACTGTAACTTATGAGCTGCCCATCTGCTTTCCCCACTTAGCCCTGCTCTCCAGATGGGAAAACAGGTGAGGTCTTGAATTACTCATATGTCACTCTGTAGTTTTGCCCACGCCCTTCTTCCTGTTACACCATCACCAAAGTGTTGTGAAATTTGGATCTCCTACCAGAGATTGCAGCTCTTAACCTTCACACGGCAATAGGTAATGCTCAGTCCTATTCTATTCCATGTCTTTTAACATCTACCAGGTTGAATCTCTCAAAGTCTTCCTGCCTATTGCTCTTTCTGGATTTAAACACTTGTTTTCCTAAGAAAGAAAAAAATGACATTGAGGTTTTCACAATCCTAATTTGAAAATTGTTTCGAGCTCTTTTAGATTAGATTACTTACCAAAGCAAACACAGTAACACTATACTACTCTCATTTCCCAAACACAGACTGGTTTACAACTTCTCAGGACACACAATGCATTTGCTTCTTTAAGCTGCCCGTGTTCACAAATGGCTTTCACTGACTTCAGGAGATCTTTGCAAAAGTACAGTATGTTCCATTCATCCAAAGCTATTCAAAGGATCGAGACCTACAGAAATGTTGACAAGATTAAGCGTGATTTATCAGAAACAAAACATTAGCAATAAAACATTAAAAGAAAAAAGTCACACTGGCAATATGATCATGTAGATCAGGGCTTATGAGTGGCAAAGGTCTGCCTTTAAATATCTTCCTTGCACCATCAATTAATTAATTCAGCTGAAGATTTACAATCATCAAATGGACTACAGCTATATCTACACACACATGTTTTGAAGAAACTGAGCTCAAGTTATAACTTGGCTTAGAGTTGAACTTCAGAAAGGGGAGTCCAAGCTTTTCATCCAATAGCACATTATGCTTGCCCAGAGAGCAAGCAATATCCCGTCAGCAATCCACTTCCCCTTTGCCTTCTATCTCCAAGGTAAATTGCTGACAAGCCTTCCTGCGAGTCCTTTCTAAGTTGAAGAATAAAATCTGAAAAAAAATATTGAGAAATGGGAAGCTATTTGAAAAAAGGCAGCTTGCAGTGTTGTTGCAAAACATGGGTTAAACTGATCTGAACTCACATTATGGGTATGAATTTTAAGTTGCCATTTGTGGATAAGCTTAAACTATGAGCAAAGGTAAGGAGATGTCCAGTACTTGCCCTGGCTGCCAGACAGCATCCATATTGGTCCCCACAGGGCTGCCTCATGAGTAGATGCAGCAGTAATGAGAGGAGGAAGATTGTCTGCTTCAGTGCAGGTTTTGTGGCTGCAATTCCACCACTTGGTTTCAGAACTTGGTTTCTTGCTGGAGAGATGTAACCAAAGAAAGAGAACTCTGAAAAAGCTCTGGGAGCCAAACTGGGCAGCAAAGGTCAAGGGAGATGAGAGGGCAAGGGTTCATAGAGTAGTTTGCTTATGTAAATTTGGCTTTTTACACTAACATTCCTGTGAGCAAAGCATGATCAGAAAATTACTCCTAAACAGCAGCCAAGTCCTAGCTGCTTTTTATGCCCATATGACTCTTTCTATGGGATCAAAACCAGTGATCCAGAGCGCTGGCTCCTTATGTGCAAAGGTAAGAGGATGAATTCTAAGTTTTAAGTCAGCTTGCAACTTTGATGTGTGAATGGAAAATGCATTTAGGGCACTGGTAAAAATTACGGACAAGTTGTTTGTGTAGATAAAAGTAGTGAGATTTGCTCTCTGTTATTTTGGTATGAAATCATATCTTTATGGACTCTCCTAAATTATTACAGGCAAGCCTAGCAGATCAGATTGTTTATAAAGTGTGCTCTATGATTCCCATTAAATTAATCTATCATAAATTACTTTTTACTTCACTCATCTCTAACCAAGAGAACTGCAATTCCTCATATCAGACTGACCATCTCAAGGTGAGCTTCTAAAAGCTTCAGTCACAGAATGGCTAAGGCTGGAAGGCACCTCTGGAGACTGTCTAGTCCATCCCTCTGCTCAAGCAGGGTCACCTGAAAGGTTGCCCAGGACCATGTCCACCTGCGTTTTTAATATCTCCAAAGATGATGATGCCACAGCCTCTCTGAGCAACCTGTACTGGTGTTCAACCAATCAAATGGCATTGCTATTTCTGCAAAAGTAGCTAAAGGAAATGTGTTTTAGTTTCCTATATGCAAAATTTTACACTCTTGTTCTTTCATATACTTAAATTCTATTCCTTGGAACAGAACCTGTAATTTGGCAAGCAAGGCCCTTATGACAAGAATTAATCCTGCTATCCTCATGAAAATCTAGTCAGAAAGCAAAAATGGGGGAGAGGGGCTAGCCTAACTTCACTTATGTTCCACATATATTTTTATGCTATTTGGAAAACAAAGTTGTTTCATTCAGATTCTTGAATTTATCAGCCATCAGTTACTACAGAATATCTGAAGACGTCTGAAAAAAAAAGTAGGAAACATGCTACATATACACCCATTCCTCCATACACATAGGAAACAGGCACTGTAAAGAAGCCAGTGCAGAGCCTGAAGGCCAGAGGTATGGTCCTGACTGCAGAAGTGGGACCAGGTTTGCCCTCTCTCCTAGGAGAGCCCATTTTGCCTACAGAAGTTCATCCTCTTGCCAGCCATCTGTTCACAGTGCCTGACCCTTGCCACTCAGCAGTCAGGTAAACGGAGATAGACTGGGGCAAAAGGAGGAGAGGCCAAGGAAGAGCAGCTGCCTGGAACATCAACCCTTGGTCTAAGGCAGTTCAGAGAAAACTTGCATGTCCCTCCTCTTCCAGTCATCAGACCAGAACCACGATGTTGATTAGCTGGCAAGACTCCATCCACGCCACATCCTCTGGTTTGAAGCTATGTAAGCCCCTCACCAATAGACACCAGCAAGAGCACTCCCAAAGTCTGGCCACTGGGCATCAAACCCTTCTGTCTCTCACGAAGAAGGCAAAAGAAGGGCTTGATAATGAAGGATTTATTATAGACAGGTGGAGGAAATGCTGAAACACTCCACCACCACAGCTGACATGTTCAGTCATAACCAGGTCTGACCATAAACAGTGAACTGACAGCACTTAGAGCTGTTCCACAAAAGGAGGGCTGAAGGCAAACACCTGTAGGTCCATGTAAGAAATGGGCAATCTGCCCTAAAGAAAAATAAGTCAGAAGAGAAAAGGAAATGAAGGGAAGCACCTTAGCCTAGCCATTCCTCTTCCAAGTATCCTAATCAAATCAAGACATTTTACCCATGTCACTGGAGGTAGTACAGGGAGAACAGAAGGGCTAGCTCAGGGAACAGGTCAATAGAGAGGGTACAACCAGAGCCCTTCCTCTCAAGAATTAGGGAATCCAGCACTCCCCTGCCCCTGGCCACACCATTCCCACCCATACCTAACCTCCTAGCAGAGAAAGGACTTCTACCTTCACTACACTGAAGAGTGTTTTGATATGAGGCCTCTTGAAGCAGATCTTTCTGCCTTGCAAAACATACTCCCACCATCCTCTGACTGGAACGGCACAGCCAGAATGGCTGCAAGCACATTCTCTGCTTCCTACCAGGAAAGTGACAGCAGGGGAGACTGATCTTCTCTGGGCAGAGGATGAAAGCAAAAGGGCTTCCCAGGAGGCCTGACTATCAGAGCAGTCCCTGGGTTCTCACAGAGTTCAATGGAAATGAAGACAGCTGCCATCAAGATGGTATCTCATGCTGCAACCTACTTGGCAAGAAAGGTAGCTTCATACATTTCAGAGGCTATCACCATTTTTGCCAAAGTCTCATAGCATGTGCCAATGGTTACATATGTACACAGAAGAACTGCCAAGTCAGGGGGCAAGGGAGGGAGATGACAAAATAGCAGCGGGACTGTGGACAAAAAAAAAACCAAACAAACACCATCATGAACAACAAAGAAGTCAACAATAATGAAGAAATTTCAGAAGAAAAAAGCATAGGGCCTGGTCAACACAATGGCAAGCAGGACTCCTGTCACTAACTTATCCCTTTTGGTGGCAAGACGACCTGGCTAGGAAGCCAAGAACAGTGTGGCCCACTCTGTCGACTGCAGGAGCATGGCAGCTGCCTTCAACACCTGCCAGATCCAGAAACCAGGGCAGCAGACAGAACATCCAATAGGGAAATGGGACTGAAGATGCCGTCTCCATACATAGTAATCTTTAAGGAAAGAAAATGTGTCTAGCATCCCTGTCCTATTTCTGGCAAAGGAGAAAAGTGTGAAGTATCTTAGGCAGGAGACTTTTGGGCTGAAGGGAATTTAAAAAAATAAAAGAGCTGAACAGTTTTCAGCAGTTGAACACTAAGTTGTATTATCACGTTAGATACCTTCACGGTGCTGAACTAAGTGGTTTTCTACTCAAAATTCACAATAACCAGTGACAAATTACTGCTACATGTATGCAGTTTACAGATAAGGACCACATGTGCACCATATCCTACATAACCACCTCCATTCCCTGTGATCAGATATTCAGAAGTTTCATAGTTTCAAATAAATTTAAGAGGAACTGTAGTTTTCAAACATGACTGTTCCTACCTAACACTGATCGCCTTGAAAAGTGAAGCAGTACCAAGCAAGGACTCTAAACTTTAGTTTATCAGCACATACCGAAAGATGCCTGAAATAGGGCTGCATAATCAACCTTAATTTTGATTTTTTCTTCCTTAGTGCTCAACATTATCACCTTACTAATCAGCAACTTACGCAGTTAAACAGTTAGATATATCTAAGTCCTCTGGTCCAACCAAGCTGTTTTATTCTAGTCACATAGAGCACTTCAATAAACCAAATCACTTCACTGAAACGGGCACAAAATAAAATACACACAGTTCAATGCTGCATAGGAAGTACTCTGTGTTCCACCTATAATTTTCGTTATATTTGTAGAAATAAAATTGTACACTAATATTTAATGGAAGTAATTTTCTTCCTTTTAAAATTAAATTTGGCACAAATATTTTATAGGCTAATACTCTTTTAATGCCAACGTGCATGGGCATGTATGTTCTGGATTTCTGCAGGTACAACTCTGTATAGAATCTTTCCCTGTTTATCTAAATAGATTATGTGTTTGTTTCACCTTATCTGTTCTAGGAAAGCAAATGCAGTACAGAGAGTAAGACACCTAACTTAAAGTTAATACCTCTCCCATTTCCTGAAGCCATGAACAAAGTTATCCCTGGCGTTACACAGAAATGCTACAGCTCCTAATTACACTTTGAAGCACCTTGCACACAAATAGATCCCATTTAAAAGAGAATATGTTTGAAATATTAAAAGACCAAGTGCTAAGTTAATAAACCATGGAAATATAATTATTTTAATGTAAAGCTAAAAAAAAAAAGCAGATGGTATGATGGCACATGAAGCCAATCCTAACATGTGATTCCTCAGCAACTCAACACAAGAAAGACATCAAGGTGCTGGAGCTGGTCCAGAGAAGAGCAATGCAGCTGGTGAAGGGCCTGGAGAACAAGCCCTCTGAGTAGCAGCTGAGGGAACTGGGGTTGTTTAGCCTGAAGAAAAGGAGGCTGAGGGGACACATTATTGCTCTCTACAACTACTTGAAAGGAGGTTGTAGAGAGACAGGTGCTGGTGTCCTCCCGCATGTAACTAGTGACAGAACAAGAGGGAATAGCCTCAAGCTGCACCAGGGGAGGTTTAAACTGGACATCAGGAAAAAAATTTTCACTGAAAGGGTTGTGAGGCACCAGAACAGGCTGCCCAGGGAAGTGGTTGAGTCACCATCTCTGGATGTGTTTAAAAGCTGCATAGATGTGGTGCTTGGGGATACGGCTTAGTGGTGGACTTGGTCAAGCAGGGTTAATGACTTGTGGGCTCTATGATCTTAAAGGTCTTTTCCAACCTAGATGATTCTATCTTTTATGTCACGAGCTGCAAGAAGGTAGGCAAATGGACCAGGAAAGATAGGATTGTGCTAAAGGCCAGAAGCAAAAAAAAACAATGCCAAAGAAGAAATATCTTCAATTTATTAGTGGTCAGTCTTTCTAGAGGTAGGAAATCAAGAAGCAGTACCAGCAGAACTCCATAGCTACTGAAGTACAGCTTGGCTGGAGCACCCAGCAAGCAGTTGGCATAGCTGAGGCAAGGGAAATCATGCAGAGTCACGGATGGGAGGTGTGGAATTAACAGTATACTAAGGGAAGCCAAGGAGCAAGACCAAGGCAGTGGAAAAAAGATGTGAAGGCCTGAAAATCCATGAAGCATGAAAAACCAAAAGGCCCAGAGTTCAAGAACATTGCACAGATGCAGATAATGAGAGCAAACATGACACATGACTCCAGGAAGCTCTTACCCACAGAAGTATATTTTTATTGTGAATATATTAAAAATGTTTCACCTGTGTGTCACTACGGTATCAGTTACTGAGCAACTCTCCAATGATCCAACTACTTATGCAGTTGACAGGTACTTCTAATTTTCTTCAAAGAGCTGCTTTCTTTTCCTAGACCACAGCTTTTCCAAAGCACATCCTACAGCCAAGCAACATTGTTGCTATACCTGTGGCTTACAGTTTTATTCCTACCAACTCCCATGAAGTAATCCAGAAGACATTCAAACATTGATGTTAGAACAGGCAAAAATATTTATAAGGTGAGCACAATTAATTCACTTGGAGACATTGATCTTCCTGCCTTGTTTTCTACCTTACTATTAGGCAGCTTGACAATCAGTCCTTTTATTTCTTCCAATGGAAAACAGACCCCTAATTTATTTGGTTAGGTTCACCAGAGGACACAGAACAGTTCTGTAATCTAGAATGATCACACTGCTTTCATGCGTGTAATCTAATTATAACATAAGTGTATTTGCCATTTTAGTTCCTCAGTAAAAAAAAATTACAATTCTGTATATTTAAGACACAAGGATATGTAGAATTTTTTTAAAACTGCAGTTTATTCATTTTTTCTTTGACTAATCAGTTTAAGTTACACATGACCTTTAATTACTAATAACCTACAATAGGCCAGAGTAAAATGAGAAAATTTATGATCAAAAGCATTCAGAATTGAATACATAATTCAATTTTTGTGTTTCAAAAATGCATTTTATTTGCTTACAATTTCACAGAAGCATCCTGTCTAGTTGCAGGTTGTTACATGCACTTTGTCTATGTGACCATAAACTGAAAAGGTTAACAACAGAACCAACTTTTCCAGCTGATCTTTTTAGTTGCACTGTCCCCCTGCCATAACCATGTTTAAAGTAGTTGTGATGAGTAATGGAAATTATCTCTTCCACGTGTTGTGAATTAAATGAGGGAAACAACTTAAGCAAGATTCAATTACTTTACTCAAAATGTCCTCTTGGATCACATACAATTGATTAAATAACAGCAAATTGAAGAAATATAATTCTTTAATCTTTACACAGAAATTGAATTTATTTATAGTCTGCCCTTGATTTTCCTAAAAAAGTTTCTCACAATACATGTGTTGCTTGTTAGCTATCCCTGTAAAGTATGTAGAATCCTAGCTCATCCCTAAGATGACACAGTAGATCTCCACTGCACACTCACGAGTTTCAGAAACACCAAAAGCAGTGCTGCCACACTAATGGCCACAGGACTGATCTACTAACTTCTCTGATGGCACAAATTAACCAAAGCAGGCCCCTGGACTAACATACCTACACTGCATTTTCCAGCACCAACTTCCTCAACCACCCAAGAGGCCTTACTTCAGTTAATCAGACAGAAGCAGGAGAGTACCTTCGTGACTTAGCAGAATTCTGCTGTCCTAAACCTGAAGAGCTACTGAAAGGCATTTATTTGTTTGAATGGGGCCATGCAGGACAGAATCTAGGCCTGCATATTTAGTCATTTCTGAAATTTAGAAAGGAGAGAACAAGGACAAACTGTGAACATTTGAAGAAAATCTTTTCTGATCAGTCCTCTGACACTGTGTGAGAGAAAATTCACATTTTAGGTCCTGTAGATCCTGACTGTAATTCTCCATAAAACCCATGGCATGGATGTGCTGCCTCCTTCCCTGCAGGAAGGTGAACAGTGCCCCAGAAGTGTTTTCTTTCCTTCTTCCCTTTTCCTTCCTCCTTTCTTTCGCCAGATGCTCACATGCTTTGGAAATCCAGCACCTGAGAGGAAAATATCGAGGAAATACACAGCTCTGCATCGCCACCCCATATCCTGCAGTACATCTCTGCCTGCTGCTGTGACAGCCGTCTCCTATTAGAGAGCAAATTACTTTTGTCTAGAAGAATTAGAACTTCAAGTCCTAGAAGGAGATCCAAGACACAAGGGCTCACAGAAATTATGCTACCTTCCTTCTCATGCCTTCCCTCATTTCAGGCTATTTACCTGAACTTCTTTCACATGCATACCTCTTTTGCCTTCTTCAACGTTTACTAATAAACAAACCCCAAATCAGTAAACCAGAGTAAGATGGTGAAGAGATAATGAGCTCCAGAATTTCATTTCCCAAGGAGCCAAAATTCTTGGTCTCTCTCTTTCAGTAGCAAATAAGATGATTGCTGGAGGATGTCCTGCCTCAAATCAGGTGGCTTTTTTTGAGGTTTCATCTCTTGATTCCCTTCCAAGTAGAATCACATTTAAAGATGGGCTACACTAGGCAATAAACTCTGACAAACTTCCATGATTTCAGTCCAGTAATCTTTCTTCTCCCTACTTTTCTCTTGGCTGGGTTTTTACATATAGCCAAGAGGAAAAATCCTGCTCATCATCAGCAACAGGAAAGCCAGGAGAGGATATATGCCTACCACAGGTATGTGTTATTCTGCAAGTTTCTTTATGGAACACCAGTATCTGTTATTGCTAAGAGCTTTCTCCCCTTCACCTTTGAAAAAATAAAAGTAAAAATCAGCAAACAAGTACAGTACACACATCAGAGAAAGCATGTCTTACAACTTTTAGATGCCCCACTACCGTAAACTCTTTGAAGATAACATAAGAAACCCGCCTGCAGGGTAAGAAGCCTTCAGTGAGAGCAGATTAACTTTTTCCAAAATCCCCCATTTTGGAGGGAATGTGAAAAAACCAGACATGTTGTCCTTGCATATCAGGAAATGATCAGATAATAAATTTAGTGCTGTAGCATATAAAAGAGTGAACAAAATCAGAACCACCACTTTCTACTCAGCAAAGGAACATTCCCACACAAGACAAGGAGACAGCACAATAAATCTGACTTTACATAATGACTTGGATATGCAAAGAATTTCAAAAGCACTGAACAATTTGGAGTAGCCATGATGTGCTCAACACTACCTCATACAGGACTTGATCCAAAACCACTAAAAATCAATGGGAGATTTTCCATCAACTCTAACAAACTTTGGTTTGAGCCCTTTCAGCTCTGAACATCAGGGTCCACAAAGTTAAAAGCTGACGCAAACCACAGCTGAGTCCTCCCTCTCCCAACATGGAACCATGTGATGTTTAAATTTCCTTGGGACCATCCAGCAGCAGCACCCTTAGTTTCACAACTGGTATGCCAGGACTAGATTATTCCATCATTATCAAGTAACAATGGAACACACCAGCTCATCCAGAGGTCACCAATTCAAATAAACTGAAGGAAGGCTGAGACTAATTTAAGTGTCTCAGGACTAATATGAAGGGTGATTTTAAGCCAGTTAGTAGAAAAGAAGTCTTGTGACGAAAGGAGTTGGCATATCCAGTTCCACAAAACTTTTGTTGCTATTATGCCTTAAGCAGCTGCTCAATAAGAAGATGAAGGGCTATACCTTTCAGTAACTTAGTCTGGCTTCTTCACTTTACAAAAGGCTATACATTTAAATAGTTACATTATTTACAGTCCAAAGTAAGGGAGAGAACACAAGTCTCTCACAGTAAGGCAACACTGCTAACTAATGCAACTGCACTGATTGTAGTAAAAGTCACCTGAAAATTACCCTTTTATTAAAGAAATTTCTTATAAATAATAAACCCTTCTCTCTGTTGTTGTTTTGTGTTTTTTTTTTTCTCAAATATTTATTCAGAAGTTGGAGCTGGGAACACAGGAACCAGGAAATATAGTATATTGTCACAACACGCAACTAGCACTGAACTGTAACAGGAATACAAACCATTTAAAAAAAAAATCCACAGTCTATCAATTATGCAAATATATATTTACAATGGACTAAGTTTTATAAATAAAAACTAAATATGTTACTATATCTAGCAGATGGCTCAGTCTGAATGCATGAATTGTGTGTTAAAATAATAAAAGGAACACACATATAGTGTAGGAAAAAAGTCTCTTTCACCCTCCTGAGCTAGAGCGAGCATTTATTACAGCATTTTTAACCTGTGTTCCTCCTTCCATCACCTGAATCACAAGCTTTCTGGGGACACGGAGTCATCGGGCTCCTNCCACGGACTCCATCGGTCTCCTGCCACTCACCAGAACAGGTGCGATCGTTTCTACCGTCAAATGGCTTCTCAGGGCTGACAATTTTCTCTTTTCCTTTTTACTCATACGCTGCCTGATCAATCCACCCACGGCAGCTTTCAAGCCTTCCTCTTCTATATTTAGTTAACAATTAACACATTTGGCTTTTTAACTTCACGGATTTCTGTTGTTGTTGTTGCTTTAGAAAGTCAAATAAAACTTCAATGGATAAACTCTTAACGGGGAAATGCCACCTATGCTGCGAACATAAATAAATAAGGAAACGTCG
>VWZY01008666.1:192430-204028 GCA_013399075.1 Chloroceryle aenea | reverse complement strand
AACAACTTCGCCGCAGGCACTGAGGCCGTGCCTCAGCCTCTGGAAGGGGAAACCCTGACCGGCCGCGGCTGTGCGCAAACATGCAGTCAAAGCGCTTTTTGATCGCACCTTCTGCACCCTGCCCGGCTGTCCCGGCGATTTACCGCGTCCTTCCCAGGCAGGCTTTGACAGGCGCGGCGCAGCCGACCCGTGTGCAGGCGGCCCCGGTGCGCGCAGCCAGCTGGAGGTCCTGTCTCTGCAGGGGTGAGCAGCGACGGCTCTCCTCTTGCCCCTGCTCTCTGGGTTTGGGGAACCTGCCTGGCCCTGCGTCAGGGGGCGAGGGCCGCCTGCCAGCAGGGTGCAGTCCAGCAGCCATGCGGACAGACGACCCAGAGAGGAGCCGGCCGGGATGAGGCAGCCTGTAACCAGCACACCCACTCCGACGGGAAAATGAAGGCTGACGGGCCTCTGACCTACAAAACCTGGGGAAACTGCGTCTCAGAAACACGGTCACTGCACCTTAGCCCAGCACAAGTGCTGCTTTTTTGCTCGTAGCAAGGCAGGCAGTTTTGGGAGGCTGTACATTCCCTGGCTTTCAGTCACGCTTGGAAGGATGTGCTAGGAAAAGGATGACAGTACATCCCCAGCATCCATCTCTAATTCATGAGGCAGGAAAAGCAAGGAAGTGCCCAGAGTCTCATTAACAGCTATCAGCTTGAGCGACTAAGATGGCATCAGAAGTAATAGGGATGAAAGCAATACCTACTTGAAAGAATAAGATCAGTTTGTTTTTCCTTAAGGAATTACAGGAATATTAAACCCTTCTTGCAGTTATAAATCATTTAATGCAAATCATTTAATCCAAACAGAATTTTTACAGGCTCATGAGGCTCACTCATTTTGCCAAGAGTGAGTCATGTACAAATAAAATGAAAACAACAAAGAAAAGAGCTCTCATACCATGTGTATGTGGGTGATCCTTTGAAAAACTTGTAATTATTTTTTTAACTCTGCCACAGCCAGGAAGACAGGTTTGTGAAGCAAGAGTGAACCTCGGTAACTGAGCTGCAACCCATCGACATCGAGTTTTCCCTTCACCCAGAAAGTCTGACAACAGGTCCCTTGTCAGGCCAATGACAGCAACGGCGTGACTAATGTTAGCAGCAGCGCCTGGAAAGCCATGGTTTCAAACCAAGTTGTGTACTGATACCCTAAGGAAGGAAAAGACTTTTCAAAAAAATGAAAATAATGTTAAGTGATTAATACTTAGTAGAAGAATGCAGTAGGCAGCTAATCCCTCACTTACGGGTTAGTTAAGGACATGAGTTAAACTTCATTCTTCACTCCCCATGTCATAAATATGTGCTGCTAAACACAGCATGAGCCAGCGGGGTGGTGATGCACTGCTCTGAAATGACTAAAATGCAGGGACACAAAGCCATGTGACAGTGAGAATGGGAGCATTAAAATGTGTCATCATCCCCATCGAATGAAACCGATCTGGAATGCCATTCACTGACAGCAATGGCAAGTGTTTGTGAATCCTAGAGGTACAGCTCCCTAGTATATTCTGATGACGACTCCTCGAATCATGTTGAAGCGATATGTCCAAGTATCTCAAAGAGCTACTCTGGGCACCTACTTTGTGTTTTAACACGAGGACAGATGCTCCTGAGTACTTACATGACCACAACTACTTCTCCACTTGCTTGGCCAGAAGATGACACTGTAACTCTCCCGTGTGCAGAAGGACAGCAGCCGGGAAGGAGTCCAATGGTATTTTGCTAACAAGTCAAGGGGCTGGACTTAGGGCAATACAGCTGCCTGGGTCCACTGTGTCGTGTAGACACCAGTGGAGCAGAGGGCCCTAGATTTAGGCAATCCAAGACCCTAAGCCTTCTGTGACTTTCACTAGCACTGGCTCCCACCAGTGCCTAAAATGCTAGTCCTGCTTGGCTATAAGAAAGGTCCTCCTGCTGCCTTTGGGAGTTTGAGAGACTGTCTGCTTGCCTTTCTGGCACCAGGGCTGTGCTGTGTCTACCAGGCACACATATAAAGGCTTTTCTTAGGCAGAGACCATGAGATGGGCATTCAGTACAACTGCAGGGCACATAGAAGAGCTTCTGAAACCCTGCATTATTTGTACTGCCTGACCTGGACCCGGCACTAAAGAGGGTGGAGCACAGGGAGTGAGCACGTAGCTTGTACAGCCAGGAAGGTAATGACATTTTCCTCCTCCCCGAGAATGAAAGTTCAGGTCATCTACAGGCATAAACTCCCACTGCATCCCACAGGCCATGACTCTGTACACAAATACAGAAGTCAGAAACTTCCTTCAGTTAAAAAGCAGCCAAACGCTGACCTCATCAAATGACCAAGAGCTGTATAAGGAGTGCATAGGATGTAATCCAGCTCTGAGATGAGCTGGAATAGAACCTGTACATCTTTCAGGGCATAAGGCTCTTGTCAATGAAACAATATTTCTTCTTTCACAGTTTAACACAAAGACATAAGTTGGTACCTTGGAGGATTTCAGCTTTTTATCCCTGAATTTACTTTTCCTCTTAAGTATTTTTTGTCAGGTTTTCTACCTTGTGGATAGGCAGGCAGGGGAGAACTTTAGGTCAGCTGGGTTTTCCAATGGTAATGGGCATCTTCCATCTGCTATCAATTAGCAGATTTCCTTGTTAGTGGTTCTTTTGATTGTTTTTTCCTACGGTTCTTTGATTTTTAAATGGTTGCTTGGCAAATCAGTTCAGATACAAACAACTTTGTGCTTTTCTCAGAAGTATTACACACCTCATATGTTCTTTTTTGAAAAGAGGTGTTACTAATGAGTTCATACACCCACAGGCAGGTAGGACACGCAATGATATGTGAGCTAAGGAAGCAGCTGAATCACTTGACCACCTAACACACATTATCTGTTAGACAGTGGAGCCCCTAATCACATTATGGAACATGCAGGTTTTCTTATTATTTGTAATTTCTCAGTCCCCTGAAATAGCATGTACTATGGGAACACATGGGAAAATGGCAATTGAAGACAAAAACAGTTATGGTAAAGCAGCACACAGCATCAGTAGTTTAAGATCACTCTGGAGTCTGCAGATTACATGAGAATCTCACCTTCTGGCACACAAAGAGAATCCAAACCATTTTGTTTTAGAAACCTTACAAGCAATGTGGAAATCAGGAAGCATACACGCGCCTCTTCATTTTTTTGACTCCCAGTAGTGAACCAGCACAGCAGGAAAGCATCCTGTGCGGGTCCCTCTTTAAACCACGGATAACCAGTGTTTATACACGCAACAAAACTACCAGGCAGTATGTGAATACAATGACTTTAGATTAACTTCCATTTATTATTAATCATACCTGAGGCCAGTCTTCTCTAAATGCCATGAAAGACTTCAAAACATTTGGCGTTAACGAAAGGTATTTGGCCAACATCCTCTTATCTTTTTCTGGGGCAAACATCTATTTCTTGTAAATAAATTATATTAAACCACTAATACTAGATCCATTTAACTTTAATTCCTTTTCTCTTTGATTTCCATGTTGCTATACAGTGTAGTATGTCTGTTTCAAGATTTCTGGGGAACCTAAAAATAACTAAAAGTAATAATACTTTTGTTTCTCCACAGAGGATTTGAAGAGGAACCACGGTGGGATGTGTGAGAACAGAAAAGAAATGAATGAAAGGCATGACAAAGAGCAAAGAAAAATAAATAACCAGAAGAAAGCACAACAGAGAAAGAAATAAACCTAGAGGCACAATGTAACCTCCAATGCACAGTTCATAGCAGTTTTGATCTTCCATGCAAAAACACAGCAGGGAATTTTTTTCAAGTTATGCAGGGATGAACATGGCACGGGACATTTGTGCTCAGGCTAAAAAACCAAATGAGCAAGGGCAAAAAAAACTGAACTGAAAGAAAACCAGCAAGACTAAGTTATCACCAAAAATTATTTTTAAGATGTGTGTTTCTAAATTGCACAAACAAAGTATTGGGTAAAACAATCTCAGCCCTCCTACACTGAAGCAGCCTTCCAGACTAAAGAGGAATTTGTGCATGTTCTCCTTTTTATTGCAAAAGCTGTTTTACTAAAAAAGGCTATTTGGCCTGTCATCAAAGGATGATGGACGTTCAAGAAAGTTCAAAACGGATCAGACAATTTATGGTTGATAAATGTATCGATGGCTAGTAAACATGATGATGCAATACAATGAAATCTCTGGCTCAGGAAATTCCCATAACCTCCGACTGCCAGAAGTTAGGAAATCCTACACTGGTCCCATTCCTTCCAGTCCTTCTGCAAGCATCCTCTACTTGTTAGGGTCAGTCAAAGGCAGCGGGGCTAGACGGGCTGCTACTGGAGTAAACAAAACCAATAGTTCATACTTATGCTCTGAGGATATGATCAGGGCCATTCTTGTCATACTGTGTTGCCGCCTGTGATGAATTTTTTAATGATCCAGGTCATGGCTCTGAACTTTATAAAAATGATAGTGGACCTAGTTTGGATTCCTCAAAAATACACAGCCAGAAGCAACTCCACCTTAATAAATTAATATAATGGCAAAAGTAGATGACAGGCTTCATCAGTTCAGAACTGTAGCTTTTTCTTCCTACTGAATGAGACGGATAAAGGGTGAGGTGGGCTCACTAATAAGGACAGCCCATCAACCAAGAAGAAACAGCATTTATCTGACCTGCAGAAATGACTCTAGCTTGAAGTGGGTGTGACAGCACCAAAGGCTTTTCACACAGTTCCCCTTCAGTGGTGGATAAGGGATATATCTCTCACAAAGAATCAAAGCAAGAGTGAGTGCAGCTCTGAGAGAAGGTAGAGTGGCAAGATGGCTAGAAGTCCTGTTGAAACCAGATCCTTTGTCCCGAACGGCTGTGGTTTTGGTTAAAAGATTAGGGTTTGGAAATGCTCCTGCAGTTGGAATAATTACAACTGAGCTACTCTGAGGGAAAGCTTAAAACTACTGAGGAGAGAGGCTTGTTTGTGGAGGTCTGGCAGAAGCAAGAGCTTTGCAAGTTCTCTCATTCCTAATCTAAGGCCATATGGAGCAAAACTACCAGGAGGGTGGGTGTATTAATTGAGGGAATGTGCAGCTCATTGTATTCTAAATCAACTTACTCTTCATATGTGAGAAAACATAGCAAGAAACTTATGAGATGCTGAGTAACAACCTCAACCTCTAAGTAAAAATAACAGAAACTAGATTCCACCTAGTTCCATCAAAATGTTCCCAGTTTTTGCTCCAAGTGTAGTATATATACCTGCTTCATGTAATATGCAGTGCTGGTACCATTCCAACCGTCATATTTCAGTAAATGCCAATTTAAAGATGCTTTGCCTCACATACAAGAGGAAAGCGTCTTCTGTGATTATGGACTTCATGTTGTGATACTTATGCTAATAGTGTCTGAAAAAAGAAGCAGTTCCTTCTCCTAAAAAACTTGATCTGCCAGGAATCCCAGAAGATGCTTTGGAAGCCAGCTTGGAAAATCTCTTCACAGGACCTGCCAAGGTATAGTCAAAACCCTGGCTTTTCAAGTGACCTTACATAGTATAAACATGCTGTGGCAGTGTTGCCCCATATGCATAAATCTTTGAAGAGCAAAGTACTTCAGTAAAAGCTCCTGCTTGACTTATAGAGAGTTAAGTATAGCAAGTCATAGCAGGGCAGTGCTATACGTAATTTTATAGTTACCTGGTCAGCCAAAACCCAGTAACATTAAAATTAAAAAGCTAATTATGACCTGAATGCAATAAGAAGTGTTATGGAAACACCTACGGATCCTACCTGGTGCATTCAAACCCTGGGCTATGAACTCCTGGAACAAATTAGAAACTGGTGCTACCATAATAGCTGGGTATCTCATTTCTTTAGGATACATCTGAATGAGTAAAACATGGACAAACAAGCAATGGATGAGACAGATAAGTAGTCAATTCCAGCTTGAAGGAACCTCCTGCTTGTTAACTTACCCACCCTACTTAGCTCTCCGACTGTAGAAAATATCAACCAAATCTATACTCATATAAAAGGGAAAAAAACAAATTAGAAATGCAGACATGCTGAACAACCTGCACATTCTTTTAAATTATCTTTAAAAAAGGAGAACTTGAGGCGGAGCTGGGGATATTTAGAAACTGATGATGGCATACACTGCCTGTGTGTCCTCCCTCCAAACATATCACTTCATTTCATTAAATTCACTAGGTCTTCAGACAGCTCAACAGTTACTTGTCCTTTAGACTTTTTATAAAACTGTCACTTACACTTGTAGCACCATGAAGAGGAAATAAACCTTTAAAGAAATCTTACATGTTGAAACCACTTTAATGGTCTAATGAATTTTTTTAAAAAAACAACTTGTATTTTGTGCAAAATGTCATTACAAAATAGAACAAAAGTGCTTCTCCACCCTGAGTACATAATTATTGACATGATAATCATCTGAAGAGAGGAGATTCTCTAGAAAAAATGTGTATTTACTGTTCATTACAGTGCCATGTTTCATCATTCAATGTTGAAAATGACTATTAATAAAACAGCATTCATTGGTTTTATAACAATTTCACTTCAAAATCTTCTTTTTGGAACTCTTAATTGATCCTCCAAATGAGCTTTATTAATCATTGATGGAAAACTGGCAAAATCCTACCCCATACTTTGGCAACCTTTCAAAATGTCCAATTAGGTCAAATCAAGAAAGCCTTGGAAACCAATTACAGCAGCACTTCTAAGCAAAAAAAAAAAAAATAAATAAAAAAAAAAATTCCTCACTGTGCTCTGAAACAACTGCAGCATTATAGGAAAAACACCCAACCCAAACCCCTCAGTCATGATCTGGTTATGCACCTGAAATACCACCTCCATAGCAACATGCCAATAGCCACTCCTTGAACCACATCAATTAATAATATTTGCTCACAGGTTTTCTTTATCAGTGTCATAAAAGTCACTAAGCAGTTCACTGTAAGGAACAGCACTAGCTGGTTCCTTACTCTGTCAAGCAAACTCTTGCTCCCCTTCAGCAATTTTCTGTACATCTCATCTTCAGTGCTCTAATTTCTCATGTAGACAAAGTCTTCACATTTTTATGACTTTCATGTGTTCTCTATCTCACCTGCATGTTTGTACATTAACAAATATGTTGACAATGTGATAAAAATAATCTTGGCGGCAAGAACAATGGTGACCTTTATCTAACTTCTCAAGAATGCGATCTTTGCTTCTGCAGTACTACTGCACGTACAGCCATAGGTGCTGGTGGGCTGTTTGAGGTGTGTGTCGCTGCCAATCCTAATCCCACCACCCACTGTTAAGAATTAATTAGTACTTGAAGATGCCAGAGGGAGGCAAACCAAACAAAAATAGCATTTTAATTACCTGCAAACAATCATTAAAATTCTGCATTATGTTTAGCATCTGCACATTTCTGGACTTACTACAGTGACTCTGAGTCTAATTAGATCATCCAACTAAATCCCAGAGAATTGGACAGATCTCAGATCCTAAGTACATCTCCTATTATATGTCAAAATATTAAACAGCTCATTCATCCTTATTGTGAAGACCAATAATAAATCAAAAAATAACACTGTAAATGAACCAAAATCCACATACCCTGGCCAGACCAGAGGACAAAATTTGCACACACATAGTAAATAGGTTTTGAGTTTCCAGTTCCAGATGTATACTTGTTCTGCAATTTCATAACACAACGGTTCCCACTTTGCTATACTTAAGTATTCAGTTGGTTATTTTACTATTCCTTATATACAGTTCCTTTTTTCTTTTTTTTTTTTTTGATTAATCTGTCATTGTACTAACAACAGTAGGAAGGTGGTTTTATACGACATTCTTTTGACAATTTCACAGAAGTTATTTCCAACATCATTGACTCTGATGCTCTTTTAATTGCAACATTGAGACACAGAACCATCTATATTTCTTCCTATCTGTTTTAGTTAGTCAGTTTTCTCTGCCATCTGATCTTCCGCTGGCTAGTTTACAAACTGGATCTCATCAGTTCATCTCAACACAAAGTATTACATTCCCTCAACTCATGGCTGAAACAGTCAACTGTCATTCAGAAGTCCAACCTCTTAAGTCTCCTTACCTTCACCAGGAGGACAGGTAAACATCCTGAAGTTTTACTTTACCATGAGCTTGATCAAGGGTAACCAGTAGGACCTGGCCATACAGAAGAAAGTCAAGGGTTTCTCCTGTGCCCGTCTCTAGAAAACTGAAGGAAAACATCTGTCTGCAGTAACCACATGGCTTTTGTATTCTGTCATTTTCCAAAAATTACTAGATCAAACCTCTTTAACATTCATTAACTACAGCTAAAACTACTTCACAGAGGAAAGATAACCAAACTCATAATTTATATCACATATATATAGCACTCAATATGACAGCCCCCAATCTTTCATTTGAATTAGAGCCACTACACAGCAGTCAAGTGCTATGTTTTAGGTGGTATGTTGAAAGCTTTGTGTGGATCCTTTTTTTTCCTCCCATTATTTCTTTACTAATCCATTAATATAAAAATGACAAAATTATTTGGAGGATCCTGCATATCTCTCACTCTCATTCATCTTGAGTTTTGTGGGTTCCTCAGGTTTCACAGGTTGATATATTTCATGTATTGTCCCTTAGCAGTTTTGCCAAACTACTAGGTGCAGAAGATTGACTGACTAGGAATGGTGTTATTAATATTTCCACTTCTGTAGCATGTTTTAAAATGCAGATTAAAGAATTGTAACAAAAGTATGAAGAACTTCATAGAAGAGTAAAAACAGATGGCTATACATTCAGGAAGCCAAGGTGAGACCCCTAAGTGTAATGCCTATGTCAGGATGTATCCTAATATAAGGATATCTTCTCTTAGAATGACTGCCTTTATGACTGCAAATGTGGCCGAATTGCTTTGTTGACCTCCAAAGGTCAGGAAGTTTACTCTATTTTTTCTCTCATTTGATTTATGTCACGCCTTTTCTTTAACTGTCTGTAGCCTCATAACTGCACTGCTTCACTACTACTGTCTTTCTACAAAAGCTTTCCTCACATTTTCATTTGTATTCCTATGTTTAGGTTGGGGTTTTCTTCTGTTATGGTGGCAAACACCCCATTAAAAGTGCTACATTTCTCTTGGGTGGATGAAGAAACCAGTAACTGTCCCCCTCCCTTTACATGAAATGTTTTACCGTGAGCTAGAAGGCTCCTCTTGGTACAGTACAGCTTCTTCCCCTGTCTGAGGGACGTTCTGTAATAGGCCATACCTCAGTCATGTATGTGCTGTTGTACAAGAGGTGCTGAACCTCAGCCTTTATCACAGTTGCTCCTTCTAGCTGGTAACGCCTTCCAGGAAATTGCCTCATAATCTTTTGTCTTTCTTTCAGAGGTATATAAAATCTGTAAATCTTATAAGTATCCTTGGTTCATAGTGCCCTGTAAAGGAATTTCAGTTTTTCCTCGACTTTTTTGGACTTCCCTCTGATATCCCCCAGGTGTGGCATATACACCATTCTGTATCAGCTCTTTTCCAGCTTAGTCCTTTTCTGTATCCTGGAAAAGCAGCCCTTAGCGCATTCCAGAATTTCTCAGGTTTCTCCCATTTATCTTCATTTGCCCATAAAATCAAACAATAAGGTCACAGGGTCCTGGGCTCCAGATTTACCTGCTGTCCACATAGCAAAACTAGACCACAGTTCCCTAGGGCAGAAATTTTGTATCTCTCCCTCCCAGATGAAAGTCTCCACGAATGTATCAGTTCAGCTGCCTACTTTCGCTGTTTCCCTCTCTTTTCCTCATCCTTTTACACAACTTTTCTAGAAGCTCCCTCTCTTTTTGTGCCTTACTCAGGTTGATCTTCAGATTTCAACAGTTCATGTGATTAAAATAAATATAATTAATCTCCTTTGACTCAGCTGTTTTCTGTATTTTTTGTTGGACTCTTTTAAGACAGTCAACTAACTCCAGTATTACCTTCTGAAAATGTGTATGTTATCTGGAGCACTTCAGCTTCTTTTTAATAAGAGGTGTCCACCTTTACCAAAGACATTTCTTTGGATTTCATCTTTTTTTTCCTCAGTCTTTCTTCTCAAGATTTTCCATTTCAGCTTTTTTCCATGAAAACAAAGCATTGTTGTATTAGCAGGTTCCCTTTCTTTCTTTGTCTCTGCTAGGCCTCATTTTTAAAGAGATTTCCTTTTTAAATCTGAGACAATGTCTTTCTTCATTTCCCTAATAAATCCTGATAGCATTTCCCAAGCCTTTTTTACTAACAATGCCCTTTCATTTATCCTGTTCAAGTTTTATCTCAACTGCTCAGTAGAAGTTTATATTAGAAGCTGTGTATTTTTGTTTATTGAGACAATGAAAAAGACCTAGACCTTAAACTTTCTCAGCCCAACATGATGTTATGCTTTGAATTCTTAACCAAATCTTACTCCTTTTGGAAAACTTTCTTGCACAGAGAGATTCCACCAAGTTTTTTAAAAAGACACAAGGTGTTTTTCTGCTTTCCTTTGCAGCTGGTTTAGAGCCTCAGTTCCCTGCAGTATTTTCTTTCGTTTCTGGGAAAAAAATCTTCAACATGTGAAAGAGCTGTGGTTTGACTATCCTACAGATATGCTCTGCAGTGTGTTCTTTTCAAGGCCAGAACACCACTTTTCTGGGTGTATGGTTTGAGCACAAGTTACAGGGACATTTCTTTTTTGCCCACAGGTGCTTCCCGAGTCTAATAATAAATCAATCTCAGTTCTTTATCACAACCTTAGTAAGCAAGAGCTGATCCCACCTTCATTGCAGCTAACGGTATTTTCCCACTGTTTTGGTGAGAGGAATCTCTGCCCCTCATGGAGGAACTTTGCTATCACAGAAATGCAAGACAGAAAGCCAGGAGACGCAGTCTCTTTTCCTCAGCTCTCCCACCTGTTGCTTCAAGACTTAGGATGAGTTACTCCCTATTTTGCACAAAATGTGTACCCCGTTAGCTTGTTTACATCTCGCTGCAGCAACATCCCATTATACACACTATGCAACTATGCAAACTATTTTTTTTCCCAT
Organism: Chloroceryle aenea; assembly: GCA_013399075.1. Classification (NCBI taxonomy): domain Eukaryota; kingdom Metazoa; phylum Chordata; class Aves; order Coraciiformes; family Cerylidae; genus Chloroceryle; species Chloroceryle aenea. The sequence continues at coordinate 192,945 of VWZY01008666.1, read as the reverse complement.
GAGGTATTGAAATCACTCACCGAAGAGGCGAGGAGTGCCTATATTTAAAAACTGCTAGTTAATTACCCTTCATAATCACAAGTACAATTAATAAACAGTGTCACTACACTCATGGAGAGGTTCTTGCAGCTTGTCTCAATCTGACAGCTGGTCAGAAAGTACTGTCTGAAATTATAACCATACACGGAGGTTGCCATCTGTGACCTGAACTCCCCAGCGTTTCTCATCCATCTCCCATGCCACCGTCCCAGCTGAGCTCGGCGCTCCCACACGCACCGCTCAGGAAAAGCAGCGTGAAGCCCCTGGGAAGTCGCCCGGCCCCTCCCGCGAAGTCCTCGCAGCTCCCAGGAGTGGGGAAAAGGGACGAATTCTGCAAAAGCAGCGAACACGACGTAGCCCTTCCTGGAGCCTATTTTATTCCCGTGTAAAAAACACATCTGGTAAACCGAGAGGGGGCCGCCGGGCGCTCAGTGGACGAGGCTGCTCTTGCAGCTCCAGCTGAGTCCGTGCACCCG